>KZ653977.1:866-15446 GCA_001010745.2 Gerris buenoi
ACCAAGATCGTCCTCTAACTCGATTTTCTATGATACCTATACTCTAGAGTACTATTATAATAGTTGTGGATCATAGCCCATAGCTCTATATATAACAACAACAATAGATATTTCAAGAAATAACGAAATATTATTATTAAAAAATGTTTGGTGAATAATTTAATAAAACCAAAATACATGTTAAAAGGGCTACCACTACCAGATAGGCTAATGGAAAAGTTTATTATTTTCCTTGACGCAGTCTACGGACCATAAAAAATCATTATTTTGAAACAAAGGGCACAACCAATAACATTTCATAACAATCAAATAAGTTCTTTTGAAGATATAGGTGTAAATAAATTTATGTTTGTGCGCATGTTGAGACACAAAGAGAGAAACAATGGGCGCAGAAGATTGGAACTTATATGTGACCAATAATAGGCTAATTATGACCTACCATACAAATTTTGTAAAAATCAGACGTGTAGTTTTTAAGATTAATATGTTGGTTCACAAAAATTGAGCGACAGACAGCCACGGAACCACAAATCCCTGATGTCTTATACAGATTTCTGTCTTTGAATTTTTGAAATCGGAGGTATAAAAATTTTCTTTCTCTGGGACGATCATATAGCTTCCGTTACCTTCGGTAAGATCGGAAACAAAAATAAGTTAATAACGTAGAAACAAGTACGATAAAGTTAGATAATTAAAAGAAAATTATAAGAGGAGGATTTATTTTTTCTCCCTGCAGAACAATAATCTCATTAGAGAAAAAAGTTCTAGAAAGAAAAAGAAAATAGATAGGGATTAGGATGTAATAAATAAGACGGAAAGTAAAGAAAAATTAATTAAAGCTTAAGAGGGAATTCATCCTTTTAAAAACAAGTGAGCAGTAGAGATTAAGATTATAACTCTCTGCGCAGTTATTTTGAAAAGAGCTTTAGATAGAAAGGTATGTACTAAATAAAACCTTAAGATCACTGTTAAAGTAATCAATTTATTTTTAAATCACGATATTAAAATTATGATGAAGTATGACCTTTTAAATTTAACATCATTAGTGAAATATATTAAATCATAATTTTACTGACCCTAGTCAATTTGTGAGTGACTAAATACACATTAATCATACTATAACGTTGGTTTAATAATTAAAATGACTTCTTTAAATTTCAAGATATAGTTCGTTAAGGTTGTTTATTCATTATGGTTATAAACAGTATTTTAGTGCATCTGCTTAAAGAGTTGCAACTGACAAAACTAGTTTCTTCTCCAAGCTAGTCTAAATACACAAACACACACGCACACATAGATATACAATATTTTGGATACAAATAATACCTATCTACAAATAAATGTGGTCATGACACAGTTTATTGTCTAAGGCACTTTATTCTCCCTTATAACTAATAATTAAAACTAGTAACTAGTAATGCAGGTTATTGTGCAATTAAGACTGTTTGGGAGTCTTACGTTATTAAGAACTATAGTAGAGTTGGCAAATTTTATAAGTATATGGCTAGACTAAATAGTATATAAGTAGTAGGTACTATCAGTGGGAAAGCGGCCTGACCTTGTGAATAACCCCTCAGAAAACTTTACGACAATTCGAGTGAAAGGATATTGAGGGCTCTTATAGCCGTTTATGTTTTACGACTGTGAGAGCTCATTCAAAGCAATTGCACCCCATTATTTTAACCTCCTAGACAAACAGTTTACTTTCATTTGATTTATGTACACAACTAAACTTGAAGTAAAAATATGATATGAAAAATGAAATATACTAGGAGGTCGTGGAGTCCAGTTATTGGACGAGAGGTTATATATAATATGCGATTAAATGGACATTTTAATAGATATTCCATAAATAATTTTAAATAGAATATTACAAAAAAAAAATATGAAGCTACTTTATAAATAATTGATTAAAAAAGCATTTATTTAAACAGCCAGAAATAGACAAAATTCTAAATTAAATAAAAATTTGTAATTAGGTAATTAAAATGTCTAAAACTAAGTAACATTTAAAAAAATCCATAATAAACTAATAGTCCAGAGTCCAGGAGATAGCGTAAGCAAAAAAGTGTCTGAGTAACATCAAGCTAGAATTTTGAGTTTAAGTAAATATTTTGGTGCCTTTCAATAATATGTGGTCGGCTAAGTTCGTCTGCGGTAAATAGCTTGGCAATAGGCATTTGAAAAAAAAAAAAAAAAAAAAAAAAAAAAAAAAAAAAAAAAAAAAAAAAAAAGCTGCTTTTTTAAGGCATGGAGTGGAAGGCTTTTACACCAAAATCCACATACGAATTTACGTATATGTGGAGTGTCGGACTCGCTGGTGGTTCCAAAACAGCTACTTTAATTTAAACAAACAGCAAATTAGTTTTGTTAAATGTAAACAAACACGCTAATCGTTCGATATGCTAAAGAATTATGAAATGCGCATGTACAATGAAACATCTACGAAAAGAATCATTTTCTACGCATCTAAACAGAATCAATTGAAGATAAAAGTATTTTTTAGCCACTTTTGCTTTAAAAAATCTCTAAACTAGCAAGAATCACTAAAAGAGTGACGGAGTTTTGACTTGGTTGATGCATACCATACATCCACTGCCCTGGGAATTTTTTCCCGCAATTATAATTAAAGTTCCGTGTCATTTTGCTGTAATATCTTTAAAGCCGTTTGAACTAGAAACCGTAAATTTGGAAGTCACTTACTATGACATGAACATGTTCAAGAGGGAGGGGAGTAAAAGGAGGTGATTAAGCCCAACCCGAATTATTCTTACTAAGGAAGTTTACATTTTAGAAAAAGCTACTTGTCAGAACATAAAAAAAATGTTTCCGACATCTTAGGAGGGTTTTGACGAGGAAAGGAATCGAGGTTAGGGATTAAAAACAATTAGAGGTAAGAAGGGAGATGTTAAGTTCTGCTGAAAAACCTTTTAAAACTTTTACAAGATTCTTAGAACGGAAGCCCATTCCTAAAGAGATAGGTATGAGAAAAGAGAAAAGAAGACAGACATAACAAAGAATGTTGAGACAAAACGTTAAATATGTAATAACATTCTCTCTTATTCTCTGGATATTTACCGTTAACGCCACTTGGCGAAATATCTATTGTTGCAAAAGAAACATGGCTTACAGTAGGTGTTGAGCTTATTATTATGGATTTCATTAAAATAATAAATTAATTATTATCAGTATTTAGCCTTATATCAGAAGCAAGACTGGCATGGTTTTCTCGGCACTTCTTCAGATACTCCCCTTATAAAGAAAACAGAGGTGAGGAACAATCTAAAGGTGTATGGAATGATCTGCTTTAGACTGTTACTCCCTTATAAAAACAAAAGTTTTATATTCCTTTGTCCCAAAGTTCATTGGACTAAACATAATTTTGTCTTGTAAGTAATTTAGTTAAAAATATTTTGTCATAAATTGATTGGCACAACTTGTTTTACTAGGGTCGAAGATATTAAGGGATTTATCTCAGAGCAAGGAAGGGGTAGAGGGAACAATGCGATTTGAAAAGTGCTTCATTATTCTACACCCCTATACTAAACCTCTCAAGTGAGCTCAATCTGAACTAAAGTGATCACGTGGTCACTGGTCCTTGTCTTATTGGTCTATTCCATGTCCTTCCGTCCCCACAGACGCTTGTCAACAAATCCTTATCAGTAGCATTTATTTGATACCCCACTCATAAAAGATTGCTATTGGTTATCTAGGAACGGTTTCTCGTTAATAACGACGTTAATGCCTCTAGATAATTAATGAGGTTAACAAAAAACATTAAAGTACATATTTATAAAGAAAACTGAATTAAAAATAAAAATATTAAATGTCGTAAGAAAATATCAGTTATTCTTATCAGCTGATATCAGATAAATTTTGAATTTTTACGAGATATCGATATTGTTTGAATGTGCAAAATTTGGGTAAGATTGAAAGACGGGAGGTGGTTTAAAATTGGGGCAATAGGTGTGCGATGGAACTTACAAAGCAAAGTAATATGAGACCAGAAAAAAAATATAGAAGAGTAATATTTTTAAGTAAATATGTGTGTATTTAATTAATTATATAGTATAAAATTATAAAAAAAAATAAATAAATAACTACTATAAACAATAAGTATATAAAGTCCCAAATATATTTAAATTATTAAATAATTTTGTCACTGTAGATAAAGCTTATTTCTTATCTGGTTGTTGTCCAACTATTAACTGAAATTAAAAAAAAAAAAAACCTATTAATAAAATAATATTTACAAAAACATAAACTATACAGGGTGTGGCAAAAGTTCGGCAACGGCTAATTAAAATTTTAAATTGGAACCCCTATATTGTGATACATATTTGGAAAGACCTTGAAAAAATAAAACATTTGCCGAAAACCAGAGCTTGTTATCTTTCACCGTTTCAAAATGGCGGCCTGTTGAAATTAGAAATTTTACATTTTTGACGTTTAATTACGGCCAAATTATAGGTTTTAGGGGAAAAATTTAAGAGTAAATTTGTCTTAGTTTAGGGTAAAAAGAAAATAATAAACGCTATTTTTTTCCAAATTTTCATTTGGTTGCTATAGCAACGCACGTATTCATTTTACTTTCTCAACCAAAATGTATTTTTATTTTTTTTTAAACCAATTTTGAATTTTTGAGTTTAAAATAGGGTAATTTAATTCTTATTTTTTTTTTCTTAAAGCCTTATTTTAGTAGCCACCTAGCGTTGAAAATGGCAATTTTGAAATTTTCATCAACCGCCATTTTAATGTTAGAAATGCTATTATACTTCTTCTAAATGATATCGAATTATAATATAGTTCGTATAATATGAAATAAACATATTTACTACCTCTTGAATGTAAGTAAATTATTAAATTATTTTCCTTGATCCGGTTCAATATCTATTCAGAAGTTTATATGTCTGTTTAAATTTTATTTTCTTATGCATTGATAGTAAATATTTATAAGTAAATTTCACAATGGAAACAAAATTAAATTCTCAAATTAGTATAGTTTTTTCTTTTAAGCGGCCCGCACACGGTCAATAGTATTGTCAATATACAAAAGAATTGTCAATACTATTGACCGTGTGTGGAGTTGGTATTGATATAAAAAAACCAGTAATGATAAAAATTTGTTATTGAATTGCATATTGACTATAGTATGTTCAATAATATTATTGACATTAATATTGATCGTACAAAAATAATCCTAATTTAAATCAAATTATAATTATTATTAACTACGGGGAAACAATCAGAGAAAAACAAGCTCCAGCGCCGGGGTTTGAATCCGGACCAGTATGAATACTACCAAAATCGTAAAAAATGAATTTCTAATTGATTGTACGAAGTACAGGTACTAAATGGGTACTTTATAATTATAAGCGATATTTCTCGGTCTAGTTCTATGTCATTAATGTTGTCTACTTAGACNTAGCGTTGAAAATGGCAATTTTGAAATTTTCATCATCCGCCATTTTAATGTTAGAAATGCTATTATACTTCTTCTAAATGATATCGAATTATAATATAGTTCGTATAATATGAAATAAACATATTTACTACCTCTTGAATGTAAGTAAATTATTAAATTATTTTCCTTGATCCGGTTCAATATCTATTCAGAAGTTTATATGTCTGTTTAAATTTTATTTTCTTATGCATTGATAGTAAATATTTATAAGTAAATTTCACAATGGAAACAAAATTAAATTCTCAAATTAGTATAGTTTTTTCTTTTAAGCGGCCCGCACACGGTCAATAGTATTGTCAATATACAAAAGAATTGTCAATACTATTGACCGTGTGTGGAGTTGGTATTGATATAAAAAAACCAGTAATGATAAAAATTTGTTATTGAATTGCATATTGACTATAGTATGTTCAATAATATTATTGACATTAATATTGATCGTACAAAAATAATCCTAATTTAAATCAAATTATAATTATTATTAACTACGGGGAAACAATCAGAGAAAAACAAGCTCCAGCGCCGGGGTTTGAATCCGGACCAGTATGAATACTACCAAAATCGTAAAAAATGAATTTCTAATTGATTGTACGAAGTACAGGTACTAAATGGGTACTTTATAATTATAAGCGATATTTCTCGGTCTAGTTCTATGTCATTAATGTTGTATCCTTAGACTTAGCGGAAAATTGTTGGCTAAACTCAATTTAGCCTTATGTCTAAATTGTATAATTGTTTCCCCTGTTTTTTTTTGTTTTGTTTTTATTATTAATGTAAAGGCTTGAGAAATTCCCAAAATGAAGGAATTAAACAGTTCATTGCCAATATTCCCATTGAGTATTCTCAAATTTCAATATGCTTGTATTAAACAATTTGTTAATGAGTTGGAATTTGTGAGAAAATACGTGGAAATAATATAATTTAGATGAATGTTATGTTCTTTATTTTTTTTACACTCGCGATAGTTGTTTTTTCAATAATATGATGTATAAATATAAAAATTAATACTATAAATAGTTGTGATGCTGACCAAAATAGTTTACCACTTACTGTCGTAGCTTCCTTGCGTTCATTATCATATTCTTTATAGATTTTATGCCTTTACAGCCGTTTATTGTAAAATTTATTTAATTTTCCCCCGTTTTTTAGATCTGTCAAAATTGTTTTGATTTTTATATGACTTTAATATTTATTTAGCCAACGTTACAGACGGAGATGGTTCACATTCATCTGGGGCTATCTGCAGGTTACATTCGATAAACTATAAAAGTATCATACTAATCAAAGAAGTTTTTTTTTAAAGCTATACCTGTAAATATATGTATCATGCTACTTTTGCGCCTCCTGGACCTCTTAGATTAGCTGCATTTTCCAAAGCTGCATTGTTTGCCAGATTACGTTTAGCTACTTTTGTGCCTCCTAGACCTCTTAAATTGGCTGCATTTTCCAAAGCTGCATTGTTTGCCAGATCACGTTTAGCTACTTTTGTGCCTCCTGGACCTCTTAGATTGGCTGCATTTTCCAAAGCTGCATTGTTTGCCAGATCACGTTTAGCTACTTTTGTGCCTCCTGGACCTCTTAAATTGGTTGCATTTTCCAAAGCTGCATTATTTGCCAGATCTCGTTTTGCTACTTTTGCACCTCCCGGACCTCTTAAATTGGCTTCATTTTCCAAAGCTGCATTGTTTGCCAGATCTCGTTTTGCTACTTTTGCACCCTCCGGACCTCTTAAATTGGCTTCATTTTCCAAAAATGCTTTGTTTGCCAGATCACGTTTAGCTACTTTTGCACCTCCTGGACCTCTTAAATTGGCTGCATTTTCCAAAGCTGCATTATTTGCCAGATCACGTTTAGCTACTTTTGCGCCTCCTGGACCTCTTAATTTGGCTGCATGTTCCAGAGCTGCATTATTTGCCAGATCACGTTTAGCTACTTTTGCGCCTCCTGGACCTCTTAGATTGACTGCATTTTCCAAAGCTGCATTGTTTGCCAGATCTCGTTTTGCTACTTTTGCACCCTCCGGACCTCTTAAATTGGCTTCATTTTCCAAAAATGCTTTGTTTGCCAGATCACGTTTAGCTACTTTTGCACCTCCTGGACCTCTTAAATTGGCTGCATGTTCCAGAGCTGCATTATTTGCCAGATCACGTTTAGCTACTTTTGCGCCTCCTGGACCTCTTAGATTGACTGCATTTTCCAAAGCTGCATTGTTTGCCAGATCTCGTTTTGCTACTTTTGCACCCTCCGGACCTCTTAAATTGGCTTCATTTTCCAAAAATGCTTTGTTTGCCAGATCACGTTTAGCTACTTTTGCACCTCCTGGACCTCTTAAATTGGCTGCATGTTCCAGAGCTGCATTATTTGCCAGATCACGTTTAGCTACTTTTGCGCCTCCTGGACCTCTTAGATTGACTGCATTTTCCAAAGCTGCATTGTTTGCCAGATCTCGTTTTGCTACTTTTGCACCCTCCGGACCTCTTAAATTGGCTTCATTTTCCAAAAATGCTTTGTTTGCCAGATCACGTTTAGCTACTTTTGCACCTCCTGGACCTCTTAAATTGGCTGCATGTTCCAGAGCTGCATTATTTGCCAGATCACGTTTAGCTACTTTTGCGCCTCCTGGACCTCTTAGATTGACTGCATTTTCCAAAGCTGCATTGTTTGCCAGATCACGTTTTGCTACTTCTACGCGTTTTCTTGGAGATCTTAAATTGGCCTCGATTGAGGATATACTTACAGCGACAATATTCAGGACTAATGAAGCTGTGAAGAACTTCATGTCTATTGAATTATCGTGGCTTCGTTAAATATGCGGTGATAGATCTGCTTATTCTAACTGATATTGCATTGTAAGTACTGCATTATTATATACTTTTTTTATGTTCACCTAATCAGCTAATAATAATTTTTATTAGCTAAATATCTTTAATTATATTTTTTAGATATCATATATTTTGTTGAAACTTTGTAATTATTTTTCACCGATTGTCACACTTTTAATTATTTTCTTTCTCATAGTCATGGTAGTACTTGAATTAGGTGATTTAGTGTTACGAAATAGTTTTTTGATAACTAAGTTTTCAGCATGTTAATTACTTAACATTCCAATTAAAGAATAGATTTAATATTTATTTACTCATTTTTAATGATTCACATTTAATAATATTTTAAATACATACTATTATTTTTATCTACTCACAATGGCAAAATTAAGCATTGTTATTTATTTATTTCATTTTTAATTCGAGTCCTCTACAATGTATGCACACCACAATAGAGGCACTCTAACAATACAATATTAAAATTCAATGTACATTATATGTATATAATAAATAGATTAACTAATTAACAAATATCACAAAATTTACAAATAAATAATAAAAGCCAATGAATAAATGTATAGAAGTAATAATAAATAATTAATAATTAACAATGAAAAAGTGATAAAAACAACAAACAATGCAAGGAATAGATTTGAAACACCTGAGCTAACTATCTTCTAACATATTAAGAGATAAATGGTTTAAAACAGATTTGAGGGGAATTTAGGGAAAGGATATTGGGACAGTCAGGAAGGACATTATAAGCATATTAACGCAACGGACAATAATAGGTGATAGGTTAGACTGTTAGACAACTCTCTGATGTAGAAGGGAAGCCCAGCACGCCTGCCAGAAGGTAAGATAATAACATTATCCTGTATCGGAGGACAGCTTAACCTTCCAGTTAAGCAGTTTACCAGGAACAGGACATCAAAAGCTTTACGCCTTATACTCAAAGAATGCATCCCGAACCGATCACTCAGGAACTCATAATTATAATATACACGCCGATACAAATACCTACGATAACATACTCGGATAAAATACCTCTGCACATTCTTGATCACTCTAGACTTAGTCACGCCGTAAACATTCCTCACGGGAGGGACATAGGGGAGACCGGGGCACAGAGGACCCAATAAGGTTTTTGTTCAGATAGCTTCAGCATTATTTAATAAAATTATGTAAATAAGAAGTATTTATTAGAATAAACATTTCACTACCTGTTTCCCGACTCACAGTTCTTAAATTTCATAATAAGTATTTTATTAGCGAATTTTTTAAGAAAATTAAGCTATTTCAGTGGCTTCAAATTTTTGTAATGCGAATTTTTGAAAAAAAAAATTCATGGTAATCCGTNTCAAAAATTAAAATAATTTTCCAAAAAATGAAATTTTTAGTTTTGCTCTCGTTTCGGGCCGGATATAGGCATAAAAGCTCTCCCCTACGAGAAAAGTCATAAGAAAAGAAGTTGTAGTAAATTTAATTGGCTTTCATGCAAACACAAAATGAAGCTTGTAAACAAAACAGTTCTGTTGCAATCGTAAAAAGAACAAAAAAAGGTAAATTTTAATTTTTAAGAAATGAATATGAACCACCTTTTTTTAACAATTTATTGGGCATTAGGCAAAAATAGCTTTCGTGCATACTACCAGGTCAGTGTTTGGAAATCAAAAGAAACAATTTTAACTAATAATGTATGTAATGTAATCTAATGTATGTTTTGACGAGCCTAACTATAAAAAACTAAGAAGTAAATCAATCTGAGGAGCTAGGGAGAGATAAGGACTAACAAAGCTGTGTAGAATTTCATATTGGCAATGACGTTTGTTTAACATTTCTGTAAAATAATAAAATTACCTCGACTGCACTTAAAAACTGTGTGCTTCAATATTTATTTAAATGTTATTTATATTTTAATGTTAACAAATTATTCGGGGTTCGTCACCTATCAAATTGGGGAATATCCATTCCAGTAATTGAGATTTTATGTAATCTTAATTATATATTTATCATTTTGTGAAATAATTGCGAAATTGCAAGATACCTTTATATAAAAAATTAATGTGTAGACGATTAAAAAGGTTATATTATTGTATATTTTATGTACGATTGATACGAAATATAAACATTTTATCTCTGTTTAGATGCGTAGAAAGTAATTCTTTTCGTAGTTTTATTTATTGCGCATGTGCGTTCATAATTCTTCACCTTATCTCACGACTAGCGTGTTTGTTTACATTTAACAAAACTAATCTGCTGTTTGTTTAATTAAAGTAACTGTTTATATCGAGTATTTAGTGAAAAACAATGAGGGATTTAAGTGATTATGACGAAAATGAGGAGAATAATACTCCTCCTGAAATAATTGATTTGGCACAAAATAAAGCAAATGAATAAATTTTATCTTTATCAAAAGAAAAAGTATATAGTGTGGTTCGCAACTCGTGCGAAAATTGCATTTTGCATTGCTCGTGTGGTTTTACTACCCTCACTATCGCTCGGGTGCAAACTCCACACTCGCATGCAAAATGCTACTTTCTTTAAACTAATATAGGGATAAGACAAATGTATTTTATCTTTAATTATGTTTATTTTCAATTCTTTAAATTACAATCTTTTAAGATATGTCCTAAAGATTTCAAATTAAAAATAGTCTGCCTTAGCGTGGCACATATATAGCTTCCTCGCATCCTACCACGAACTTTTTTGATGATAGGCTTTAACAATCCAAGATTGTCCAATTTATTTAAGGCCCGCATTTATCCATTTATCGCATTTGTCCATTTATTTAAGAGAAGCAAATAGGCGCCGCAGTTTACAACCTCTATGAGATCAACAATAGGCTAATTATGACCTACTACCTAAATTTCATTAAGATCGGACGTGTAGTTTTTAAGATATGATGGTTTGCAAAAGTTTAGGGAAAGACAGGCACGGGGCAAACATGATCCCTGATGTCTGAAATGGATTTCTGTCTTGGAAATATTTAAATCGGAAACTTAAAAAATGTTACGTTCTGAAAAACGATTACTTTTTTTCTTTTTTTCCGTTCGACAGCTCAATGGGTCATTACAGGACGGGGGGTTATCCGACCACTTTACTCATCTACTCGATGAGATCATCAGTGTGAAACATGTCTGACTCCTCCGGGATTCGAACTCACGTCGGGGTTTTGACCTTGGTTTCAGAGCTAGGGCGCTAACCACTCAGCCACGCCGGCCCCTAGAACGGTTACTGTTACACCTTGGATAAACTCGGGAGCAAAAACAATTAATTAACAAAGTAATCTTTTTTTTACCTAAACTAGTCCCGTCGTATTTATAGAGATAGTTTGTATTTCTATTGAATAAAAATTATTTAACTCCGCTGGAAATTGAATCAGGTCCAAAAGTGTGTAGAAAAGAATAAACAAAGTATTTTTATTTTATTTTATTATTTTATTTATTTATTATTTATTTTATATAATTATTTATTTATTTTTAGGAGGCAAATCTTTTTAAAAAATTTAAATTATCTGGATTGCTTTATATGCATTCTTTTAAAAAAAACTTTCTTTTTTTTTTTTTGTTTTTAATAAAGTTTTTCTTTATTATTTTATTTTTCTTAAAGTTTTTCAAATCTTGTTTGTTTTTAAATTTAAGTACTAACACTGTTTCACGCTTGATAACATCCTTTAACCAGACATCTTGACGATTATCTATTACGCAGACATCTTGACGACATCTTTTACACAGACATCTTGACGATATCTATATTACGCAGACATCTTGGCAATATCCTTTAATTGTCATTTTTTTGACACTAAAAGAGAAAACAATTTAAGAACATCCTATAAGCAGACATCTTGACGATATCTATTATACGCAGACATCTTGACGACATCTTTTACACAGACATCTTGACTCCACCTTTTATGCAGACATCTTGACGATATCTATTTCGCAGACATCTTGACGATTTCTTTTACACAGACATTTTGACGACATCTACTCGCTTCGCTCTTCCAACCTGTGCTTTCAAGCGAATTTAGTGCGCGCTCCTCTCCAGCAGTGTGCATTTTTATGTGCAGGTCAAGGTTTAGGGTATTTCATTGACCTTATAAATTAAAATACAATAATAATTTATTATGGAATGAATACATAAACGTTTAAATTGACAAATGAAAAAGTGAGGCAACGCTAAATGAAACAATTTTTGAATTTTTAACATGTCTGCTCTCCATTCTCTTTATAATACATATAATAATTATCAAGGACCAATACTTCATTAATAAAAATTTTAAATCTTCAAAAGATAATTAAGACTACACAGCTAGTTTTTAACAAATTTGTATTTTCATGTCTAGGAATTGTTAGGACATATAAATGTTTTTTGTCCTGATTTTCCATGATTTTCCATTTGGTTTAGAGTGGCATTTTTCCGCTGACTATCTGTAACAAATAATTGAAGGACTAATAATAATTAAAATTAATAGAAGAAAAAAATAAAATAATGATTAGTTATATTCAGTAGATCCTTTAAGGGTAGGAGAAGGAAGAAAGTAAGAATTACTTCAGGGTACACCCTTCTGACAATCACTAAAATAATGATATGGGGAAAAATGAACTGAATAAGTAGCAAAAGATAAAGAATGTGTAGGTGAAAGATCTTGGAGCCACAACTGTAGGAAGGGGAATTTACTAAACCCACATAAAATTTGTGTATTACGGGTCCAGTTTCCAGTCAAAAATGAACTAGTAAAAGAATCACACTCAGTCGGGTTAAATAATGTTTTTTGTTTGTGCTTATTTAGAGTTAAGCATTATTTTGTATAGTGTGGGATTGGCCTTCAATTCTGGCCCCCACTAGTTTATGACTAAGTCTAGCTCTAGAAGTCAGTCGGCATACAACCACTCTAGAGTTATGTAATACTAATATTATGTTCATTGATTAAATTTATTTTAACTCTAAATATATCTTATTATTTTGGATATCCGATAATATCCCCCACATTTTTGTAACCTAAGTTTTGGAATTCTTTTAAGCACGCCCATGATATGGGTATCAAATGAAAGGGTTTCATGAGAAGAACACGAATAAAAGCTTGTTTTAAAAATTTGTTTTATATAAAGAGAATTATTTTAATATGTCGAAATTGATTTTGATTTTTTACACGAAATAAAGTACCAATTTAAGCAAATTTTTAAGAGCGCAAATGGTTTTTATAATTAATGTGCGGTGCTATCGGCGGGTTACTTCCAACAAATCGTCCAAATTTCGTAAAAAAAATAGATGAGTTCTTTTGAAGCTATAGATGTAAATAAATGTATATTTGTGCGCATGTTGAAGAGAAAGAAATTGGCGCAGATGGTTGAAACTTATATGAAACCAACAATGAGCTAATTATAACCTACCATGCAAATTTCATTAAAATCGGACGCGTAGTTTTTAAGATATGTTGATTCGCAAAAATTGAGCGAATAGCCTACAGACAGACACGGAACCAAAAATGTTTCCCCGATGTCTGAATCGTATTTCTGTCTTGGAATTTTTGAAATCGGAGACAAATTTTTTCGTTCTTCAGAACGACCTCATTGTTGCCGTTACCTTCGGTAAGCTAGGAAGCTTTAAATAAGATACTTACGTTAATTATTATATGCAAAAGCAAAGATGAATGTGACAAAGACAACGGCGTTTAGCGTGTAGTTTAGTTGCTCGGAGCAATTCTGGTTTAATCGGTGAAGCAACCGCAATTTTGTTTGCAGGTGCTACTTGTGCTAACGATGTTGACAGCGCAACAGTGAGCAAAGCTAGAACTAACATAACTGTGTTACACTTCATGTTGGCATTTATGACGATGTAAGACAATGAACGTAACTAAACTGCAATTACTACTGAGGCTTCAATTTTTTTTTTTAATACCATGTATATTTAATGTTAACCAATTTTGTAATATATCATAATGGTTTAAGTGGGGGAATATCCATTCCAATATATAAGTATGTTATGTAACATTCTGTTTATAATTGTTTTATTTCAATATTTGAATCATCAATGTGTTAAATCCTTTAAAATATATTTTAATAACTGGTTTTTAAATTTGAACTAGAATAATATTATTATTTTATATAATTCCTATCTACATATTATGACTACGTATAATTCCTTTAATTTCTTAACTAGCAGATAGCACCCTTTTTAATTTGATTTATAATGAATGAATACGTGTAATTTCTTTATCTTTCAGTGGGGAATTTTACTAAGTAATACTCGTATATTAACAAATACTTCATTTATAATATATATAACATC
>KZ653978.1:1953-23572 GCA_001010745.2 Gerris buenoi
CACCTCCGGGTATGTTTTCTCTCAACCTGCATGTCAGATTTGATCAAAATCGGTCCAGTACGGAACCTCAAAACATGAAAATCCATCAAAATATTAAAATGGAATTTTCGCGCTATCGCAATACATTCTCTAAAAATGCTACGTGTATGAGAAAGTAAAAATCATTAGAGCAATAAAAAACCTCATAAATCGCATTATTTTCCTTTACTTTTATAATAATTAACAATTATATGTCTATAGCAATACTTTCTCTTTACTTAAAATATTTATGAAAAAGGAAAAATAATTCAGTATGTATATTGATTGATTATTATTTTGATAAATCAGATTCTACAAGATTCTAGCCAGCCCAAAAAATAAATTAACTTGAATCAATGATTGAAGTTGATTTTGCCGGTGTGAAGGTAAAAACAGAGTTTGTTTTCATTTTTATAGAAACCCCTTAACGCCGAATTTTGATAAATCAGATTTTCATTGATTCAGAGATTAATTGATTCTTTCAGTGTGAAGGGGTTTTCTATAATAAATACGTGATTCATTTCCATTGATTTAGGGATTAATTGATTCTTTCGGTGTGAAACGGGCCTTAAAGAGCTTTCCAACGGCATTCATCATGAAGGGTTTCTACTATTTTGACTTTTGTACCCCGCACTTCCGCCGCGCCGTCTAGATGTTCCCAAAAAGTTGGCGTTATCTTTTCTAATGTGTCCCATGTGATCCACGAAAAAAAANTTTCTCTTTACTTAAAATATTTATGAAAAAGGAAAAATAATTCAGTATGTATATTGATTGATTATTATTTTGATAAATCAGATTCTACAAGATTCTAGCCAGCCCAAAAAATAAATTAACTTGAATCAATGATTGAAGTTGATTTTGCCGGTGTGAAGGTAAAAACAGAGTTTGTTTACATTTTAGTAGAAACCCCTTACGCCGAATTTTGATAAATCAGATTTCCATTGATTCTTTTAGTGTGAAGGGGTTTTCTATAGTAAATACGCGATTCATTTTCATTGATTTAGAGATTAATTGATTCTTTCGGTGTGAAACGGGCCTAGACTCATGTTTTTCAGTGTCAAGTATTATATTTTTTTCATGGTCTATTTTATATTGTTTTTTACATGTATTGAAAGTTCTGTATTGTCATTCTTCGCTCTTATATCATATCATAGTTATGTTGTTTTAATCTGTTTATCAAGCATTTGCATAGTTTCCCCAATGTAGACTTGATTACAGTCTTTGCATTTGATTTTGTAGATTACATTAGTTTTTTTCCCCCATTTGTAAGTTTTGTCTTTTAGGTTGTTATGGAAACTTTTTGGATATTATTTTTTACTTTATTAATTGGTTTTAAACCGAATTTTAATTTATTACAATCAAGCTGTTTTTGTGATTATGATTATTTTTTTCTGTTTTACAAAAAAAAAAAAAAAAAAAAAAAAAAAACATTAAAAAACAACACATTACCTTGAAAATATCAAAAAATAATACGCAAATAAAATGCAATGAAATAAACACCCCGAATCCAAACACCATTATCGTTAAATCATATTTAATGATAATTAATAAATAATTTGACAAATCATTCAATGCCATAACACTAGTTAGTAAATATTTTTGAAAGAATTTAACATCAAAATTAGTTAAATAATAATTTAACAACTTAACACTAACACTAGTTAATACATATTAAATTAAAAGTTAACATAAAATTATTTAATAAATAATTGAATACCTTTTATATATTTTATTTACTTCCTTGTACTACATGTTATTATTATATACACTTACTTGCAATTACTACTTAAACTTTATTTTTATTTATTGATTTTTTATTTTAATATTTTTCCCTTAGCCAAACATCGCAGTACATGTCGGTCATTCTTCTCCACTCCTGTCTCTGTTGCCAGGTCTCCCCACCACATAGCTTTTTAAAGTCTTTGTTCCATTGAGTTCTCAGTCTTCCTTTACCTCTTTTTTGTCCATCGGTTATCCACACTTCTGGCTATGAGCCATGAGCCCTGACCATTTCCAGTTTCTTCGGGTGATAATCCTTCCTATATCCTCAAGTCCTGTTTCCTTTAGTATCCATTCCACGCTCTTCTTGTCCTTGATCTATATATTGAGCCTGCTCCTTATTACTTGCCTTTGCATAACTCTTGATTTGTTTAAATGGCTCGAACTAACCAAAGTTTCGCATCCATATGTAAGTATAGGCAGGACCCTACGCCCTACATGTTCCAAGTTTTGAGTTATAAACCATTTAGTCTTATTAGTCCAAGCGATAGAGCTACGGGACCCTACCTGGAAGAATTCATGTAGTTCTGAAAATAGGCTATCTTTTTTTTATTTTTATTTTTTTTTTTTGGGACCCCCCCCCCCTTCTAATTATAAGATATTTAAAGTGGTTCGAACTGGATAAATAAGGTATCATTTTAAAGGTCATGTTGTGTGCATATCAAAAGTTGTGATAATATTCTTTTTGAATTAAGCAGCTTAAAGTGGGCAAAGAATAAAGAAAGGGTGGTGGGTTAAATTGTTTTTATTTCTCACTTCAAGTTGCTTTAATCAAAAAGGATATTATCAGAACTTTTGATGCACACAACATGACCTTTAAAATGATACCTTATTTATCCAGTTCGAACAACTTTAAATATTTTATTATTTGAAGGGGGGGGGGATTTTTGACAAATTTGTATACTTACTTTTATAAAGAATAACATTTTCTCGATAAATCAAAAATAAAACCACTTCTCTCTTGACCAATTTCAGAAATTAGTACCTTTTGGGTACAGGGTGCATGGAACGAAACTTTTAATTCGATAAATCTTCATTCCAAAACATGCAGGATACTTTATAAAGAATGACTTTTTTTCGAAAAATGAAATTTTTTCCATTTTGTATAATATATATATACCCCAATGGAGTTTCCAATTTACCCGATAAAGAACCTTTATTACTTGTTTGATTGTCATTGAATTACGTAATGATTATACTTAAATAAACCTGTAATTATCCCTACATTATCAATTGGCTCATTGCAATTATAATAATTACATTTTTAGGCATTTCATTGACAAGGCTTCGTGGATTAAAATACAACTTTATTAGTCACCCTCATTGTCTTATCGTAGCTATTTTATAATTGCTTTGATAAAAAAAATAAATTTGCAAACATTGACCATAAAACACGACAATGACACGGATAAAAAAAAATTCTTATCTTAATCTAGTCTTACGTGTATTTAAAATTCTTTAAATTAATTTTTTTTTATTTCAGGTGCTTATTGTCGGGCAAGGGCAGCGAGCAGTTAATGGAGCAGGTAAATGAAATGAATCTATATAATTAGACCTCCTGCAAAAACCTACCCGTGAAAAAAGGGCCAAAGTTCCAAATATCCTTTAGAAAAAGACAGCCTAAAGTAATGATATCTACATTGAGGCCTCTCTAAAATTCTGTTCTCTCTTTAGTCCATAACCTCACTTCATTCTAACTTTTATTAGCAACACTGCACTTTGTTTTTTCTTAAAACTTGGCCAGTTTCCTAATGCAGCTTATAGATAGCACATAATAATCTCATAGGCACTCTCATAGAATTTTTGTGTCTGATATCTTCTACGCGACATATTATTGATCAAATGGTCCAACACAATGAGTATATAATATTTTATTTAAAAAAAAACACGCTTTTATAAAGAATGTACTAAAAATTAGAAAATTATTACTTTTAAACAGCTTAACATTGTACCCAAGAACCACGAACATCTATTCAGCCATTTGGAGACGTGATTAATTCGTTGTTAAGACTTCTAATTCAGTGGAAATACCAAATTTGAGCCCAATCGGATAAATGTACAGACACAATAATTATTAATTTGTTATGCATAGACATATTTTTCCATTTTACCCCCCTTTTCTAAGAGATTCTAAACGGTATACAACGGGAACAGTGTCGTACACAAGTATCTTATCTTGGTGGGACAAACAAACCTAGTGATGCCCCCTATATTTTATGCCCCCCCCCCCTTAAATTTTTTTTTTCACCATAAAAAATACCCCTCTCTCTTTTTGGCTTGACACCAACGTTTGCATATTTTTATTTTTTTTATTTTTTTTTATTTTAGTTGTTTCCACGCCATGTATTTACATTATGCAATTACGCGCCATAATTGTCTAATTTATTTTGATACTATTTTGATTTTACTTCTGAGCTTACCGAAGAAACGGAAGCTATGCTCCAAAGAAAAAAAATGTTTAGGTCTCCGATTTCAAAAATTTATTTGACGCTGAACAATAAAGTACCTATAAAAATGGATCCGGTACAGCTTAGTTTATGAGATATTCGCAAATAACACTTTAAAACATCATTTTTGGTGATATTTTATCCTTACAATTCTCAAATACTACACTTTGTTTTGTGCCATTATACTCCCTAATGCAAATCTTGTAGAGGCAAATTACTCTAATTGTAGCTCTCTAAACCAAAAGAGCTAAAAATTGAGTGTTGTTGGAGATCACCTTAATGAATTGACTGATAAAGTGTCAGGGACGTATAGAATTTAGAAATTTCCCTAAATATGTTTATATGTTGTTCAGAGCTGGGATAGATATCAATCAACGAAAAATTATTTTCTCTATTCGGTTTTCTTCGAAGTATGTTATGGTCAGAAGAAGAGTATTGGAGAATTGTAAGGATGAACGTCCAACATTTTTTATTTTTAATTCTAAAACTAGTCCGTTGATCTTAAAGTTAATTTATACCATTGAAAGCTTATGAAAATTGACGTGGTAACTTAAGCAACTTAAAAGATGCTTAGGAGCTGATAAATTAAAAATAAATTAGCGATTCTAATTGAAGTTTTTCTTTTGTGGACTTGAGAGGTTTCTTATAATATGGAGTTAGTTGTTTGGAATGAAAGTCCTATTTTCTTTTTAATATATTTTACTAGTCGTTAGGCCCGTGGCAACGGGCAGAATAAATATAGTTGAAAGAAAGAGGTGAGGGAAAATTAGTTATATTTAAAATAAGTGAGTCTCGCTTTGTCCAATTATACGTAAACAGAAAGAGCCACGTGATGTCTAGTTATTTCTTATTAATTTCATTCAAAGAAAAAGAGCTGAGACATAATTAGTTATATTTATAATGAATGAGTCTCGCGCTGTCCAATTATTCTTCATATAATAATATACTGTTTATAGGAAGGTTTAAAGTAATATACTGTTTAAATAGAAAGGTTTAGGGCTTGAAAGTCAGGGACATTCATATCTCAGTGGAAGAGCTTTCGCTTACTACTGAACTGGAGGTCACTGGATCAGTACCAGCTTATGGCGCATCAATTTTTAACGTTATAAATCATTTAGAGGTGAGTCGTCGTCGGGACACTACTCGATTATATAATAGATTGTCCGCTTTAAGTATTAAAAATCTGGGTTATTTTTTATGAATTGTTTCGTTTTTTTAATGGATGAGTTTATGAAGGAATCATGATTGGTGTGCTTATTCTTTTTATGTGTGTTGTGTAATAAATTAGTTACTATGTTTATAAATTTTCCGCGTAGTTCGTTTTCTTGGTCAATGTTCGTTAGTGTTTTCTATTATGTGTTCGGTGTCTTTTATTAAATCGAAAATTTGTTTTTTATTAATGTTGTTAGTATAGCAAAATTTGGGTCCAAGAGACAATATATATTTTACTTCTGGAGGAATAGTAACATTGGTAAGATTTCTAATCCAATTATCATTCATTTTAATAGTATTAGATGTTGCAGTGTTTTGTTTTTTCAAAAGATTGTCGAATTTTGATTTTTGTGTTTCTTTGATAAGATTTAATGTATTTTTCAGTAGTTATTTTTACTGAATAAAATATAATAAAAAGAAAATAGGACTTTCATTCCAAACAACTAACTCCATATTATAATAAAATAGCGATTCTTAAAGTTTTTTTTGTGCTCTTTAATATTGTTCCTTTGCCTTATGTCTCTATCTCATTTAGTTTTTGGAATGGTAGGATTATCTGAAAATTTTTGTAAAAAACTTGAAAAAAAAGATATAACTTGGTAGCTTGAGAACTATATTTTTTGTTGCATTTGACCCATAAAATACGCAATTTCCGTTATGAAATTTTATCGCGGGTCACCCTGATAAAAAAAACGTGTAGGAGCTGAGAAGAGTTTTGATGTCCTCTCGCCAAAAGTGGCGGGGCGGTGCCCCACCTGCCCTCCCGTTACGTACGCCACTGAACGGGAAGGGTTTTCATTACTTTGACATTTGTACCCTGTACCCCTTTGCCCATTGTACCAAAATTTAAATTTCGAACATTCATTCAGACAGTGATCTTCCTCTTGCTTTGAAGGTCTCTCGGTTAAGTAGATTTTGCTGTACGTTGATTTTCTATGTCAGTCAGTCAGTCAATCAGGACTTAGTAAATATTTGTAAGTATTTGTAATGTAGGACTTGTAAGTATCTTAGAATAAAATTTCAATGTTTTCTTTATTTTGGCCCATATAACAAAGAAAATGGGAAGAGAGGGGGGTAAATTCGACAAGGAACAGGATGTGAGAGCGATCTAAATTCGGTCGTATATTATGTGAGGGTAAGCAATAAGTATTTTAATATGTCTCTATTTGTGGTATGATCCATGATAATTTAGTAAGCATAACTAATTGAAATGAATTATGATGAAGACTGTATAGTAGAGGAATGCGTTCGTTAGGGTTTTATAAACAATGCGCCCCACGCTTTTATTTTAGTGACATATCCATATCCATATAGTGTGATCGCACATAGTACTGTGGCTGTTGAAAAGTAATTATTTTCTCATTTTTAGTACATTTTTCATAAAAGCGTATTTTTATTTTATTTTTTTTTAAATTTATTATTATTTTATACTTTTCAGTCTTAGTTTTTTTCAAAAGTTTTAACGTTATTTAGTTGAAATTAAGATATTAAATGAAATTCCTCAACATTTTTAATTTAATAAAGTATACTTGTATTCATAATTTGTGTAAGCCATTTAGCAGGCCTAAACACCCCACGATCTGTTTGCCATGGTTTATTATTATTATTACATTTACAGTTTATTATACAATAAATATTGAATTAACAAAACTAAATTAAAACTGGAAAGGTTATATTTTATTTAAAAAGTACCTATATTTTGTAAATATAAACATTAAATATTTTATTTAAATATAACCTCCCTTAGCTGTCACTGGTCGTCTTTGTTCACAATTGATTTTGAATTTGACCGCCAACATTTCTCAGAAATCAGGCGATTTCAAGACTAATACTAATAATTCAGTAAAACTAATTACTGATTATTGTATTGTCATCGGAAATACATAATCTGTGCAAGTTTCAGCGTTCTAGGTAGTCGGGAAGTCGGTAAATTTACGTTAAAAGATTTGCCACGGACATACAGGCCAGGTTAATTAAAAGTGTGTAATAATAATAAAAGCGTGTAAAAATATGACTCTACTAAGGATATGAGTATGGTGTTTTTTCACCTTTTTTGATTTTCCCTAAGGTCACATTTATTTATCTTCGACATTAAATTTGCAAAGATGTTTGAGATTTTATTATGGTATTTCATCTGTGAGACACAATTTTTATGACACATTCACAACTAAACTGAAAAATCATGAAAGGATGGTAATTTATGTATACATAGTTCAATTTTTAGAGAATATCCAGAAAAAGTCATATAAGGCATTCATTACCAAATCCGTTTCAGCTATCGAGGAGGAAATCTACAATGGTTACAATGCAGTGAGAGGTCAATTCCCTTATCAGACTCTTCAAATTCAGCAATCTGAAGTCAATGGAGGGTTTGCTTTCTGTGGTGGTTCTCTTATCTCAACCCAGTGGGTCATGACAGCTGCTCACTGCGCTTATCAGTAAGTATTTATACGTAAATGTTAACATTTTTCAATACGTTAACTTTGACTTTAAGAAATGTCAACCAATTGTGGTATTCACCTTTTTCACGTCCTTCTGCGTACTTTAATAATGTTAAACTCAAAATGGTTCAAACTAGCCGTAAGTAATTAAACCTTAAATTAACTTAGCATGTATTATCAATTTAGTAAGCCTATACAGTATGTCTACATGTTATCAGTAAGTATTTATACGTAAATGTTAACATTTTTTAATACGTTATCTTTGAATTGAAGAAATGTTTCCAATTGTTGTCAACTGAGGACAGAAGTACTCAGTATGAACCTCAAGCTATCGTGGAGACTAATAAAACAGATAATAATAAGGTAGACAATATTTCGCGGAAACCATCGTTAACCAAAATAAATGTGAAACCTTCCCCTAAAGTTACAAATCAAGGAAATATCGAGAATATATAAACTCAAATTAGAAATAAACAAGGAAAAAATGAAAATAAAAAAGGGGAAAAGGATAAAAAACTAAATGAAAAAGCCAATAAATTAGAAAATAAGCAAAATAAAGTAGAAATTAAGCAAAATAAATCAGAAAATAAAAAACTTATAGGAGACAAGAGCACTTCATGTTCAGTGAAGTCGAAGCCAATAGTTATCAGTTCTCATACCGAACAGGAAATGATGTGGAGGAACGATTGGGACTCCCCGGGGTCTCCCTCTTCAGATTGTCATTGTGGTGAAGATATGTTAGAATAAATACGCGATATCAAAGAAGAAACGGTGTAAAAAATGTAAACCAATAAATATGAAAATTATCAGTTGGAATTGCAAAGGACTTAGATCGAGACTAAACGATATCCGTGTTCTAATTCAGGAAACAAACCCAGACATTCTCATGCTACAAGAAACACATTTACCTGCTGACCAACCTCTAAAAGTACCGGGCTATGTAGTGTACAGAAACGACCCTCCTCGAGGAACATGGAAAGGAGGCCTGGCTATATTTGCCTCGACCAAATTGCCGAGTCGTGAAATAAAAATACAAAGTAACTTTCAGGTACAAGCTATTTGGGTGGGTACATCAAACCCCTATACAGTCTGCAACATCTATTTAGATAGTAATGATGACGTTACAGTCACTGGCCTCGACATTATTATGCAGCAATTACCGGGCCCTAAAGTAGTATCGGGCGACTTCAACGCTCACAATCTAGTGTGGGGCTCTACAAAAACTGATTCGAGAGGAGAAGAAATAGATTCGTTCATCGACCATAGTGGCCTGTGTCTTCTCAACAATGGGGATTTCACTTACTTGGATTCAAGAACAGGAAAGCAGGACACCTTAGACTTAGTCTTAAGTTCTCCGTCATTGGCAAGATTGATAGAGTTCTCCGTATCATTCCACCTCTACGGAAGCGACCATTACCCGCTTTTTGTAACTCTGAACATAGGAAGCTTGAACTTGGAGACGCCGTCTGATACATACTGGTCCTTCAAAAATGCGGATTGGAACGCCTATAGAAACCATCTTACCCACACCGCGCCCTATCAACCTAGCAGTGAAGAAGACGCGGAAGAGTTGCTAGACTATCTGACTAACGCCATCTTGTCTGCAGCACTAGTTTCAATTCCACAGATAAAGTTAAAAGGTAGGCGAAACCCGGTACCCTGGTGGAACAAAGAGTGTAGATTAGCTTTGAGAGATAGGAGAAGGGCACTATGGCGTTTTAAAGCCAATTCCACCTCTGATAATTTAATAACTTATCGACAAGCTCGGGCAAAGTGTAAATATGTTTTCTTGCAAGCGAAAAAGGAATCGTGGAGAAACTACATTTCAACAATTGTCCAGGGAACTGAAACCAGTGAAGTGTGGAGAAAAGTGAGAATCCTTTCAGGCAAAAGGAAAGCATCGGCTGCCCCTACAATCAATGATGGGTCTCGCATCGTTACAGAACCACAGCAAGTATCTGAACTGTTGGCACGGCACTTTGCTGCGGCAAGTTCTTCTGATACTTACTCCTCCGAATTTAAAATAATTAAGCAGCACGCTGAAAAAGAGATTCTGGACTTTAATTCAAACAATTCTGAAGATTACAACAAACCTATTAGCCTATGGGAACTTGATACAGCCTTAAAAACTCTTAAGAAAGGTGCACCCGGACCAGACAAAATCGTCAATGACATGTTAAAAAACCTCCCTTTTACATTTAAACGATATATCTTACGACTGTACAATCTACTTTGGTCCACTGATAGCTATCCGGAGAGATGGCGCATAGCAACAGTAATACCAATACCAAAACCAGGCAAAGACCCTGTTCTAACCTCGTCGTACAGGCCCATAGCCATGACAAATACCCTCGGCAAATTACTAGAAAAAATCATAAACTCAAGGCTAAACTACGAAATTGAATCCAGAAATCTTCTTTCGACGCGACAAAACGGATTTCGGAAACATAAATCGACGACTGACAACTTATCAAAATTGGAGACATATATAAGAGACGGTTTTGTTCAGGGTAAAACGACGATTGGAACATTCTTCGACTGTGAAAAAGCATACGACAAGACGTGGAAACATTCCATCATACGACAACTCTACCAATTTGGATTCCGTGGACACATGCCTAAATACATTGACAACTTCCTATCACGAAGAATGTTTCAAGTGAAAGTAGGGAATTCCCTCTCTGGTCTTTATGAACAAGAGAACGGAGTGCCTCAGGGAGCTGTGCTCAGCTGCACCCTGTTCTTACTGGCAGTAAATGACGCTGAAAAGGCGGTTCCATCCTGTGTGGAGTCACTGTTCTTTGTCGACGACATGACGGTTCTTTTCAGGTCAAAAAGTCTGGAAACCGGTGTTACAATAATGCAGCAAGCCATCAACAAGATAAATGATTGGGCAAACAAAACCGGCCTCAGTTTTTCTTCAAGCAAAACCAAGTGTGTTGTATTCTCTAACAAACGAGAGAGTCCTAGAGTGCAGCTTAGACTTTCCGGCCAAGTCATCCCGGTAGAGGAGAATGTGAAGTATCTAGGTCTCTTATTTGATCGGAAGCTCACGTGGCGCCCACATATAGAAGAAGTTCGAGCCAGGTGCCTAAGAGACATAAATATCCTTCGGATGCTACAATGTCAAAAGTGGGGAGCAGACCGGAGAACCTTACTACAACTATACAGACAACTAATACGTAGCAAATTAGATTATGGGAGTGTGGTTTTTGGATCCGCAAAGCCCAAGGACTTAAAACGTTTAGATCCAGTCCACAATGCAGGAGTAAGACTTGCACTCGGTGCCTTTAAGACCAGTCCTATTTGCAGTATCCTTGTAGAAGCAAACGAACCACCCCTTTCCTTGCGACGAGACCTTCTGCTCCTTCGTTACGGTATAAAACTAAAAAGATTTTCAAGTAACTACGTATTTCGGCCTTTTTACTATCCAGAATTTGAAAATAGATATTCTCGAAAACCCAATCTTTTACGCCCTGCAGGACTCCGGTTTAAAAACCTTCTCCACGAGTACCATCTCGATTCTGTTATAAATAACATCTCTGAATATTGTAACCCTGTTATCCCTCCTTGGAGGACATCGCGTCCTATAATACGATGTTCGAAAGAACCGAAAAGAGACCTGACAATCTTAGATACTTTCCAAAAGGACCATATGTTTGACAAAGACACTCACCAAGGATACACTGCATTCTACACCGACGGATCAAAAACTGCCGAGGGAACCGGCTGCGCTTTTGTGCAAGTGGCAGGAAGTGGAATGTTTGGCTGCTCGAAGTGGAGCTCGGTTTTCTCAGTAGAACTGGAAGCCATCTTTCAAGCGTGTCACGCAGCGGCATCACAGAGACTTGACAAAATAACAATCTACACCGACTCAAAATCAGCACTTATGGCCTTGGACCAACTGTATTCACAAAATCTTACCATCATGAACATCAGAAGACTTATTGACGAGACGAAATTGACAGTACGTTTTTGCTGGGTACCCAGCCACCTTGGAATTGCAGGGAACGAGGCTGCAGACGCACTGGCAAAACTAGCTGTTACAGACGGAGAACCTACTGAAGCTGAAATTACACCCAGAGACTTTAACAATCCAATTAATTCAAAAATTAGAGAGAAATGGCAAAATTCTTGGACAGACTTGACTGACAACAAACTAAGACATGTCAAACCACATATAGCTGACTGGAACTCTTGCTACAGAAAAGACAGACATGAAGAAACTGTACTATGTAGGTTAAGAATAGGACATACAAGACTTACTCACAGTTATCTATTTACTAGAGATCGAGACAGACCTAGGTGTAGACTATGCAATGACATTCTGACTGTAGCTCATCTACTGACAGACTGTCCGCAGCTAGAACAACTAAGACAAACATACAACATACCTGACTCTTTACCTGACTTGCTTGGAAACAATTCGACTTTTATTTCTAAACTTACTCTATATTTAAAGGACGCTGACTTATTCAATGAAATTTAAATCACTGGATTAACAAATGTTAAGTATCAACTAACTTTTAATTATATTTCATACAATAATGCAAATATGTCAACATCGATTAACTAATATATAATGTAAAATATTAAAGTTTTGTTGAGGGTGTATTTAACCACGTTGTTCAACACCCGAAAATTTAAATAAATAAATAAATAAATAAATAGCCTAGATTCTACATACGGCCGCTTCCTAGCGGTTCGCATGTGAACTAGGCATCTGTCTTCCGTCCTGCTGGGGATTCACGTATCCCTTCCTCATCAGTGAGCGTCTACCGTTTAACGCAACTCAACGCCAACCGTCGTTTACACCGCCATAGTTTAACCGCAGTAGTTTTTTAACCCGCCATTGTTTCTCCGCCAATTTATAACTTATAATTTTATATGTGTTTAACTTTATTATTTTATGCTTTTAAAGTTCCGTCGGTCTCGCGTATCACCATCGCTCGACCATCACAATCATCATATCACCATCTATACTCCAGGACTGGAAAGCTCCAGGTAAGCTATAGAATTAATCTTCCCTTCCAGACGAACTTAGGCTTTGTGTTCTCTGCCGCCTAACCGCGGATACCATATTGCACAATTAAATTTAAAGTATTGTTCACAGTCCACAATACCACCCCCCTTCCTTTCATTTACCAGCGTTCCAGGCAGAGATTTTAATCCGTAATCCGTAATTCTGTAGATAGAATTTATGCTCTTAGAAAAGACGTCGATAAAGCTGAGAGCAAACCTAGTACAAGTGGTTCCTCTCAGTCTCACAGTTCATGTGGATATCCGCTCAAACATTAATTTAATTTACCCGCTCTTGAGATTAAGAAATTTAACGGTGATGTTAGGGATTGGGTAAGATATAGAGACTTATTCTCAAGCCTCATCATAAAAAATCCTAGCCTTACCCAAGTCTTTTCGAATAATTTTTAAGATAATGCATCTGTTCGATGCATTATCTTATAACCACTGTGTCTGACAGACCCGCAGACATTATTAAAAATTATTGGCTGTCAGATGACAACTTCGAACCCGCTTGGCAGGCATTGATGGACCGATTTCAATCAGATAGGGTTCTCGCTGAACATTATTTTTGACACATTAGCTAAACCCACGTCCGTTCCATTAAAGCCCACTGTCGAATCACTTCAAACTTTCTTATCTAAAATCGGTGATAATGCTGCAGGTTTACGTAAAATGCAATTAGGAGACCTTTCCGATTTTTTACTTTTTAGTATTGCTATTAGGCAGTTAGACCCAGTCACACGTAAGGAGTTTGGCAGTAAGACTATTCCGACATTTGAAGCCTTAATACATTTTGTAAAATCTGAATGCCGTTTACTAGAAATCACTAATTCATTTGGATATAATAAACCTAGCCGCAAACCGAACCGGACCGGACGAAATCAATGATTTAATGTGAATTAAATCCTGAATTTATTCCCACATACGATGCCCTTTCAGCTTATGACGATTTACATGGTAGCATTTTGATCGCTATAGATAGAGTTTATGCTCTTAAAACTTTATTATTTTATGCTTTTAAAGTTCCGTCGGTCTTGCGCATCACCATCACTCGACCATCACAATCATCATATCACCATCTATACTCCAAGACTGGAAAGCTCCAGGTAAGCTATAGAATTAATCTACCCTTCCAGACGAACTTAGGCTTTGAGTTCTCTGCCGCCTTACCGCGGATACCATATTCCACAATTAAATTTAAAGTTTTGTTCACAGTCCACAATACCACCCACCTTCCTTTCATTTACCAGCGTTCCAGGAAGGGATTTTAATCCGCCTTTATTATTAAGGGGAAATCCTCCATGTGGTATTTACCTTTTTCACGTCCTTCCGCGTACTTTAATAATGTTAAGCTTATATAACCCCTTAGATCAGGCGCACATTGAGACGCAGGCGACAAAGGACAGGGCAGCACAGACAGAGCAAGGCTTTTTGTGAAATATACGAGTCTTGAGACACGAATTGAGGGTTAGAGCAGGGCAGTGTAGTACTGCAACTGCACCTTACCAGACCTGCCCTGAGTTGTAGATCTGACGCAGAAACTGTATGACACGTTTTGCTTGTGTGTGATGTGTGCGACAGTTGAGCAGGCCTTGTAAAGCGCAGTATTGCTTTGCTTCTTAGCTTGTCTTCAGTTCTTGCTCTGCTTCTCAATTCACGTGGTCTCGTATATTTCTTTACTGCCCTGCCCTGTGTCGCCTCCGTCTCAATGCGCGCCAGGCCTACTAGAATGAATTAGGCCTATTGTCTAATTCAGTGGTTCTTAAACTGGGGGTCGCGGAAAATTTCATGGCATATTTATATTATGTTATTAAAATACTTAATAATTTTCTTAAATTTCTTAAATCTTTGTTAATCTTTTAAATATTAAATATATATAAGATTGAAGTGGTGTCTGAAAGTTAATCCCATTGGGCTCAAATTTTGTATTTACACTAAATGATAAGTCATGATAACAAATTTAAGTTTAAAAATGTTGTGTCTGTTTGTCTGTGCTTCAATTACGTCCAAACGGCTGAACAGATTTTGTTAGTTTTTGGGTACAATGTTAAGCTCACTTCTGCGGGTGTTGGCTACAAAACTTTGTGCAAGCTTTATATGGGGTGGAGAATGGGGCTTCTAAAGAGATTTTTTTTAAAAAAATACCAATACATTAAATATTTCAATTATATATTATATTATCAAAGGGGAGGAGAAGACAAAATAGGAAAGGTATAGAAACAAACAAAAATGAGTCAGAGACAGGCATTTTCTTATGAGTGCAACAAGCATATTTTGTAATAATGGAAGATGTGACACATCTTCCATTAAATATGCAAGATGCTTTTCTGAAATTAAGCAGTGATGCTATAGGTATCAAATGAAAGGTATTGAAGCGTAGATTACAAATATATATACCACTTAGGGTTAGTGTTTCATTTTCGGCGCCATTTTGTTAAAAAACAGACATTTTTAGTTCCCCCCCCCCCTCCTCAGCCTTACTAATTTTGTTTCACAATACCAACGAAACCCTTTTTACGTGAGAATTCACGCCTTACCAATTTATTTTTAAATCAAATAACCCCAATAGTTTGTAATTTATGGTTTTTTGTCTGCAGAGTAAACGTAACAACAGTGTATGTCGGTTTAGTTAACACTGCCGATGGTACGGGAGTCACTCAGTACACTGTAACGAAACCGAACCACAAGATTCACCCGCAGTACAATCCTAATAACTACCAGAACGACTTAGCTCTTCTTAAACTACCCAGCATGGTTCAAACTAGCCGTAAGTAATTAAACCTTAAATTAACTTAGCATGTGTTATCAATTTAGTAAGGCTAAACAGTATGTCCACAGATGGAGTAGCCAACACTTTGTTGCCTGGTATGTTAGTATTGAGCTTTTATAAAACAAAGTCTGAGAGCATTTGAAAGAAAATGCATTGAACGGAGAAGGCTAATCGTAATCTGGCAACATTGGGCTAATAGCAACCAACCATCCAAATGTCATTATATTCGGACGAATAGTTATTAAGATATGGTAGTTCGCAAAAATATTGACTGACTAACAGAAACCATAAATGTTCCTTGAATTCTAAGACATAAAATAATGCCACTTTTCAGATTACTTCATTTTTAAGTTACAATGTGATTTAAGCTTGAAATCAAAAATGTATGTATTTATATTCTTACTATTGTTTCAGAATATGTGGGAACCATAAAACTGCCGAAGATGGCTCAAGCTAATTCTGCAACATTTGACAACAAGATGGTCACTGCTTCTGGCTGGGGACAAACACAAGATAGTAAGTTATTTATTACACTAAATGAATAATGTTTAAGGGTTGTAGGTACTGCAGATTCCTGGTTGCTCGTTCATATCTGTGAGACTATAAATGTAATGGATGCACGGAGTCAGTGATGTCACTCCACCGGCATGTAAAACCAGTTTGTCACCACCACTACCCATTCATATGGCAATTTTAGGAAGGGAACCCGATCCGCGAATTGAACCCAGATCTGTGGACACAATCCAACTTGAGACTCCCGATGCTGTTTAAGTTTATAGATAGAAGAGCCAAATGCTCTTTTTCATGCTCGGGGAGGACAATAACGTACCACTGAAGTGATCTATGTAAATAAATGTGCTAATGTATGGGATCGAATCCTAGTCCTAGACATTTTCTGGAATCGTTCATTGCCGTAAAGATTAAGGTTTCTCTAAGCCCTTTATTACAATATTAATGTAATGTATAAACTATGAAAAACAAGAATATAGATTTATTACTTGATGTTTTTAGCTGAAGAAGGAATCCACCAGATCCTGCAGTACAGAACAATCAACGTGTACCCACATAGTCAGTGTGTCACCTATTTCAAGAATGTCAACACTGTTACTGATGGAATGATTTGTACTGATAAGAGAGTAGTGTACGCCGGACCTTGTCATGTAAGTATAAGACTGTTACAAACGGAATGATTAGTATGGATAAGAGTTGTGTACGTCACACCTTGACANTTTTTTTTTTTTTTTCATGATAATCATATATTTATCTATTTGGTAGGTACTGATTAAAAAATTGTATTATTGAATATAGTATAATATTCATAATTATATTTATTTTGTCAAATTTTAATTCACACTTAACCTTTCAGTGATTTGATTCTTTTTGAAAATCTTATGATAGGGTTATGATTAGCGTCATAATAAGCCTATCTCATCTGTATAGGTGTATGCCTATGGGTATTAATGATCATTAAAATAGATTTGACAGCTACATCAATGCTTAATAAATGGGAGTTTACGTCTTTTTCGTACGTAACAACAAACTTCAAGCAAAGCACTATGGTAGTAAGTAAAGTTGTCGACATTAAAACTGAGATTGTTTTGATATTTGTCGTAGATGATAGTTGTTTATTAAAATCATCGACTGTGTTTTTCTCCAGTGTGTGATATCGACTCATCATAGAAGAGGTGTAGTTCAATAACCAAAAACTTTTTAAAGTCACTTGCCTTTTTAAAGTCTCCTTATAACCTACACAGATTATCTGAAGAAGGCTGCATTAGAACAGCCGAAACCGGTCAAATTGTTACAAATACAATAATTTTGTGTGAAGACGTTGTTTGGTTATTGAACTACACCTCTTCTATGGTTTATTAAAATGTTGAAAGTCCTAAAATTTCTGAGGAGCTATTTCCACTTTTTTTTTGTTTCATCTTCTCAATAGCAACTTACAAAAAAGTCTGCCACTTTGTATGGCTAATAACTTTCTCGCTTCTTATTGTTGGATGATATGAGATTTGGACCACTTTCGATTCTCAATTTTGTGTTAAAACTAAACTTTGGTAAACTATTTAGAAATTTAGATTAATTTCAAGCGATTTGCGAGTTTGCTAAGCACTTGGCTTAGTCGATCACAATATTACACTTGTTGATAATAAAATTTCTCCTCTACTATTTTCATTTCACTCCGTTATATTTGTGATGACGTTATATTTCTATGACTAAATTCTAGAATGTGATGGGTTACATACTCTATTTCGATTTAATGTTTCCTTGCTAAAATCTTTGTTGTTTTGAATATTTCATTGTTATATTTGTTCGGTTTTTATCAGTTTTTCATATAGACTTAAAGCTTTAGTTTTATTGTGTTTTTTCCACCTCTAATTCTTTTTAAAAGACAAAAAAAAATGTATAAAGATATAAATTCAAATGTGTCCAAGGAGGCGACTGTGTGACATAGAGGTGTGTTCTTCTATCTCACTCAACTGTTTACTTTCTCTAAAGTAAGATAAAAGGTTTTTATCGTTGACAAAGACAATAAAGATTAAAGTAATTAAATTTAAATTACTAGGTTGTGTATTATAACTATGCATGATTTATACCTATCTAATCTTATATTATCTTATTTTTCTTGAACTAACTTGTTTTTCTTACATCTAATTAAATAAAATTAAAGAAAAGACTTAAAAATTCAAATGCTTGTAATAGGGCGCCAAAGAAGCGATATTATATACTTCTCCTCGGTTTTTTTGAGCACCAAAACACCAGCAAGGTTATAAGTTTCCCAATTCTCGAGCAGCTCAGTGGAGGCAGGAGTGGATTAATTGAAATTATCACTCGCTATTCAAAGTTAATCGTCACTTTAAAATTACTCATATGATTAATACCACACAACCAGAAGTTGAACTTAAAAGGCTCTGCAAAAATAACATTCTGCGGCTTACCTAAATGCATAACATTAGACTTATAAAAAACCTTTTTCCGAGACGGTTTTACAAATTGATTAAAGATGACCTTACGCGCTGCAATTATAACTTCTTTGAAACAGGGAAATAAAATAATGTACTTGGGATGACAATTTATAAAAATAATATAGATGTCTGCCAAGAAAAGGTATTCTCGCTCAGTATTTTAACTTTCTTGACCCTATGCGGTAGATTGTAAACCCATTATTTAAAAAAAAAAAAAAAAAAAAAAACCACTGCAAGAGGACTCTATTATACCATGATAGTACTCCTAACTATCTCGTTAGACATGATAATGTAATCACACAGTGAGTATTACTGTGTAAACAGATATTAAAGTCTACATGGTCTACACTGCTTCTCTAAAATAAAAAATAAAATCTTCTTCCCCGTTACTCTTAAGCTAGAGGGGAGCTAGAGTGAAATAATACTTACTGTTTAGACAGAGTAAGGGTGATATTATTTCGCCCGAGAAGAGAAAAGCCTGTAAGGTGAGACAAAGATGAACTAGGGGGTGAAACCCCTTGAGACAAAGATAACTATTTACTAGGGGGTTTCACCCCCAATAAAAAAAATCTTCATCATGACTTATCAGTGATAAGTCATGATGAAGATTTTTGATGTGATAAGTTATCACATTCAAAATCAGCATAAGTTTACCACCAAGTATGTCATCATGATGTATGCTTTTTATTTTGAATCCTTTGAAAGTTGGCTATCATATACTTATTTAGTACTTACGTCATCGGATTTTTATTAGCCAAGTGTAGTTCTAACAATCACCAAACCACATCTGGATAACAATGTGGGTTTTTAAATATTATACGTATCTATAATTTAGCAGTGTCTCACCGAGGACAGCATCGACTTATACTTCTAACGATTAATTATTGGTAAGGCAACTACATTTATTCTAAAATAAATGAAGGTTTGTTTTGAGGGTTCAAATAGATATAATAAATTATCAAGATAGTAGCCGAAAATTTTATCAAAACTAAACATTATATTTATTTAGATTATTATATTTTTGAATAATTGTTGTGAGCTGTCACTTTTGATGACATGTAACGTAAACAATGCGCTTTCTTTATCACACTGAGCCAACCGTCTCGGTCCCGTGTTTTTTTTTACCTTATAGGTTAACTTTTTTCCGCATTTGTACCAGGGATGTTATAAAATAGGGATAGAGCACTAAGCATACCTCCTGGGTTAAGGGCCCATTAAGAAGTGTCGCCAAGAACTTGGAAAAAATCTACATTTGCGCGCGCACAGGTAGGACTAATTTCTTCCCAACTGTCATCAATCGTTTGTCAACTATTGGCTCTGAGGAACAAACCTTGAAAGGTTACGTTAAAATCTAACATTTAAAGCATAACCTTCTTGATCATCTGCAGTTATAACCATTGTACAATCTTACGGGAAGGTAATCTATTCTACTCGATTTTCCAAGTTCGTGGCGACACTTTATGGCCTAGCGCTCTATCCATATTTTATAACATCCTTGATTTGTACCTACTTCTTTCGTTGTACCCGTACAAGGCCAAAACCTTATCAATTCCCTTGATATTGGTCTCATTTTTCTTCTCTCACCGTCCCCTACACGTGGACATATCGTTGACTCGGTTTTGATTCGGCGTTAGCGAGATCCCAGGTACAAAGTTTTGTGCTTTTATAAGTTAAAGATACTTATACAGAATACTCGTACATATATCTTAGTTTTGCTTCCTGCTCGTCTTCATAATCTTCGATTCCTTTTGTAATGGGGTGCCCGGCCCAGCACTCCAACTGTACATAATCATAAATATTATGAATAAATACTACACGTGAATAAGCGTCAGTTGAAATAAACTATTCTATACAGCTATGTGGGACAGAGCGTGGTCAGCACTCTGTACCCGGCGATTCCCCCTTCCTCCCCACTGGGACGGTGAGGCGAGAATGGTGGAAGCAAGGAACCGGGGGGTCAGTCACTCAAGGTTTGACCACGGACTCGTGCTTGTGTCCAGTAAATAAGTGAAGTGCATGAACATTACGCTGATGGATAAAGCCTTGGTATTAGTGCTGCTGTGGACCATCGGTCGTGAGTAGAAATTGAAAGACTATGTTCAATTGAATAACTTTGTATTCCCCTTTGGCTGGCGGGTGGCAACTGTATTGTGTATTAATGTTTGTAAACGCAATCAATTACGAGAAGTGGGGTAGTATGTGTTTTATAAAGGAGAATTTTATGTAGTTAATAATTACAGGTAATATTTTAGATAAGTAAAATAGTTACAGTTATAGATAATACAATGTTATGTAGTTAATAATTACGGGATAATTTTAGATAAATCATAATAATTATAGTTCATAGGTAATATAGAGATAAATATATATAAACTAAGAGTATATCTAGACAGTTTATAGATAACTTTATAGATAGATAATAATAAGTAGTTATATCTTATTATGTATGTATAAGAATGTATCAGAATGTATGTATTTTAAAAGTAAGTTTATACTGTTAATTACAATTATAGAATAACCTTTTAAAGCTTGTTTTATTAGCAGAGATACCTAGCCCCATTATACTTTTCCTCACTTTGATATCCTTACCTTCATCTTATAAATGTTATGATTTCTTAGCACACTTTGATATCTTCTCTGCATCCTAAAAATAGTATATTATGTTACTAGGCTGTGAAGTGAGTTTTTTCTTTACCGCGGCAATTACATTTACATTTACTTCACAGTCGTGTAGCATATGCTATTTTTTCCGAGGTAGCAGACAATAAAAAATCATTAAATATTAATCAATAATAATAATAACAAATATTAGTTTAAACTTAAGATTAAAAAAAAGAAACCTTAAAAAGAGGTTACACTATAAGAAAAGATAAATAAAACGCATTGACATCTAGCGGAATTCAATCGTACTAAGAGCCACATTAGTAAGAAATCAGCGCTCCTACGGAAGTTTTGACAAGTTCT
>KZ653978.1:29367-40605 GCA_001010745.2 Gerris buenoi
AATCCGTGGGTTTCTGTAAGACGTTTTGTCCATCCGTTGGTTATGGTCATAACTATCGCGTTCGATATTGTTACCTAACTCCTCCGGATTTTTTCTTCCCATAAGATTTACTATTATGTCTTTCAATTCACATAGTTGGGCTGTGAATCTTTCTTCTAATCCGTCAATTGCCTTTTCTGTTTTTCTCTCCAGCTTCTTGACTGAATCCCACATTGACTCATCGTCTGATTCATCGTCTTTAGATGATTTCTTGTTCACTCTTTTTGAGTTACGCTTTCTAGTACTCATTGTACTACTACCGACTGCGCCATGTGTAATCAATTATATATATTTTATAATAACTCTATATTTTAACATAAGTAAACACACACTAAAATCTAATAACTACTCCTGTCATAATATGTCATTTCACTTGACACCACAGGAGGCACGTAATATTTCAATGTTTTTTGACAAAATGTGGCCTAAAATTAAACACTAAGCCTAAGTGGTATATATATATTTGTAATCCACTCTTCAATATACCTTTCATTTGATACCCCACTTAAAATTGTAAAAAAAATATTTTTTTCACGCGACTTGAATTATTCGCCGTTTTGAATTGGAACTGCTGATAATTTTGAGTTTGCTATATTTTTCCTGTATGCGCGTCAAAAAGATCTTTTATACTGAAAAGTTTCATGTTATTATCTCTCTTGGTTCAAAAGTTATTGGAACCGTACAGAGTGACAGGTAGACACAAGAACGAAACTTTAAGGGTTTCTTTTTTTTTAGTTTTACCAACGAAACCCTAAAAATGGATTTTTGCTATGTTTTTAGGCTCTAAAGTAATTACTTCACAGCCTACCACGGAAAAAATGATTTTATCTACGATTTATACGTAATATAAACATTGTATCTCTGTTTAGATTCGTAGAAAATAATTCTTTACATTACACAACTGTATTAATTGCGCATGCGTGTCTCATAGTTTTGAAGAATTCCTCTTTTTTCCACTTTAGTGACGAAAAGAAGAAGAATTCTTCAACTTTACACTCGATTAGCGAGTTTTTTTTACATTTAACATAACTAATTTGATGTTTATTTAATAAAAGTAACTGCTTGTATCGAGTTTTTTTGTGAAAATCAATCAGTGATTATGACGAATATGAGGAGAATAATACGCCTTCCGAAATAATTAATTCGCCACAAAATACAACTAACAAATTGATGTCATATTTATCAAAAGAGAATCCGAGCTTACATACAGGAAGTTTATTATTTTTTCTGTATTTATTATTAAAATCCAACAATTGTAGATAAAGTACGGAACGCAACTCGAGCGAAAACGGCATTTGACATTGCTCGTGTGGTTTTACTACCCTCGCTGTCGCTCGGGTGTAAACTCCACACTCGACGTGTAATGTACTATTATTCATCTGCCCACTTTTATTTCCTCCTCAACATCCTATCTTTGTATTTCTTTGCTTACTTTTAGGTTTCTGTACAATGTACAAAAAGAAACCTTATACGGCTCTGTCTGTCTGTCTGTCTGTCCGTTGGCTTGTTTCAACTCATAAACTACTATAGCTAGAAACATGAAATTTGGCACACAGGTACATCTCGGCATTTTAGACAACTGGACAAATNACAGTTTATAGATAACTTTATAGATAGATAATAATAAGTAGTTATATCTTATTATGTATGTATAAGAATGTATCAGAATGTATGTATTTTAAAAGTAAGTTTATACTGTTAATTACAATTATAGAATAACCTTTTAAAGCTTGTTTTATTAGCAGAGATACCTAGCCCCATTATACTTTTCCTCACTTTGATATCCTTACCTTCATCTTATAAATGTTATGATTTCTTAGCACACATAATATTAGTCCTGATTCGTTTCTATGAAGACTTTTGCAAATGAAATTATTTAGACATTTCATTTAATCCTATGGTCGTAATATTATGTGTAATAGGAAACACAGCCGCTGCCGCTGATTCCTAGCATGAGCACCCCGTGGAGTGTAGGGTGAAGTTCAGTATATTTACAGTAAACAAAATGTATGGTGAATACACTATAAAGTAAAATACCGCATTTGTTGCCTCCTAGATCTGTTTTTATGTATCATGTATAAAAACAAATGCAGTAGGCGAAAGTCATAAATAGATAATAAAAAAAAAAAAAAAAAAAAACACTGCAAGAGGACTCTATTATACCATGATAGTACTCCTAACTATCTCGTTAGACATGATAATGTAATCACACAGTGAGTATTACTGTGTAAACAGATATTAAAGTCTACATGGTCTACACTGCTTCTCTAAAATAAAAAATAAAATCTTCTTCCCCGTTACTCTTAAGCTAGAGGGGAGCTAGAGTGAAATAATACTTACTGTTTAGACAGAGTAAGGGTGATATTATTTCGCCCGAGAAGAGAAAAGCCTGTAAGGTGAGACAAAGATGAACTAGGGGGTGAAACCCCTTGAGACAAAGATAACTATTTACTAGGGGGTTTCACCCCCAATAAAAAAAATCTTCATCATGACTTATCAGTGATAAGTCATGATGAAGATTTTTGATGTGATAAGTTATCACATTCAAAATCAGCATAAGTTTACCACCAAGTATGTCATCATGATGTATGCTTTTTATTTTGAATCCTTTGAAAGTTGGCTATCATATACTTATTTAGTACTTACGTCATCGGATTTTTATTAGCCAAGTGTAGTTCTAACAATCACCAAACCACATCTGGATAACAATGTGGGTTTTTAAATATTATACGTATCTATAATTTAGCAGTGTCTCACCGAGGACAGCATCGACTTATACTTCTAACGATTAATTATTGGTAAGGCAACTACATTTATTCTAAAATAAATGAAGGTTTGTTTTGAGGGTTCAAATAGATATAATAAATTATCAAGATAGTAGCCGAAAATTTTATCAAAACTAAACATTATATTTATTTAGATTATTATATTTTTGAATAATTGTTGTGAGCTGTCACTTTTGATGACATGTAACGTAAACAATGCGCTTTCTTTATCACACTGAGCCAACCGTCTCGGTCCCGTGTTTTTTTTTACCTTATAGGTTAACTTTTTTCCGCATTTGTACCAGGGATGTTATAAAATAGGGATAGAGCACTAAGCATACCTCCTGGGTTAAGGGCCCATTAAGAAGTGTCGCCAAGAACTTGGAAAAAATCTACATTTGCGCGCGCACAGGTAGGACTAATTTCTTCCCAACTGTCATCAATCGTTTGTCAACTATTGGCTCTGAGGAACAAACCTTGAAAGGTTACGTTAAAATCTAACATTTAAAGCATAACCTTCTTGATCATCTGCAGTTATAACCATTGTACAATCTTACGGGAAGGTAATCTATCCTACTCGATTTTCCAAGTTCGTGNTTATTTATTGCCTGCCTCGGCTTCGCCTCGGCAGTCAAATAGGTAAATTACCTGCCTCGCATACCCTGTCCTCGCCTTCGGCTCGGAGGCTAATCTTACCATTTTGCTGCCTAGTTACATAAATAACTATTGTTAGGCGTAAAGTCTCACGTAATAAGGGTTTCGTTGGTATTATGAACAAAAAATAGTAAAGGGGGGGAGAAAAGTTATTAATTTTTTGACCAAATGGCGCGCAAAATTAAACGTTTACCACAAGTGTTCTACATTTTTGTAATCCACTGTTCAATACCTTTTATACGATTTTATGTTTTTTGACAAAATGGCGCCGAAAATTAAACACTATCCCGAAGTGGTGTATATATATTTGTAATCTACTCTTCAATACCTTTCATTTCATACCCCACTCAAAATTTTAAAAAAATATTTTTTTCCGAGTGACATGAATTATCCGTCATCTTGGAATTCCAGTAAATCAGATCAAACTGCTAATCTTATTTTTTATATGGCCCAGCAGACCGCACATTTTGCATATTTTTCTATATTTGTAGAAACAGCGGAAGTACGATTTTAGGGAGGGGGGACACGCAAAATTTCGATGTTTTTNCAGCATACAACTTACGTAATGTTTATATTGTTACAGGGAGATAGTGGTGGTCCTCTTACTGTGAACGGTACAGATGGGAAGCCAGTCGTTATAGGCGCAGTGTCCTGGGGAGTTGGAAACTGCTCATCAAACAACCCTGTTGCCTACGCCAACGTAGCCTACTACTTGCAATGGATCAATAGTGTCACCGGTATTGCTGTCAGCTAATCGTTGAATGAGCAAATTGCAAAATATTAACTTACTCGGTACAAAACAAGAATCATCTGAATTATATTATACATAAACAATGAGTTTGTGTTTATTTCTTTCCATTCCTAATTCTACATTGAATAAATAAGTCCTTTAAATATATATGGCCTTTTATCATGTCTCAATCAGATCATTCTAAATAATGTAAGTTTATACTTTTGTTCACTTCTAAATTTAATGTTTAGCCACCTCCACTAAAATTTAAACTAGACCATTTAGCATCCTTTGGGTAGCGAAATTTGACAATAAATAAGTTGTATAAAGTAGAAAATCATTAAAGTATACTTAACGAAATATGACGCGAGGCAGCTATGTACTACACTAAAGTCTACAAGATTAGAGTTGGCACAATCAAAAGGCGGGAAAATTTCGAAGGGAACGATTCTATTGGTCCCCCATGTTGAATGCAACTTCAGAAAAAAAATGCTCTACTCTACCCCTGTTCCACAAATAAAATATAACATGGCAACACTGATTTTCCCTTTTTATAACCCCAAAACTTCCTCCACGTTTGTTGTTTCCCGCCTTCGATTGTGCCAACTCTAATCTTATAGACTGTAATTGGCTTATATTCATTTTAATTCAATTAAATTTGGTCTTTTGATTAGTGTGGCATATTTATTCTTCTCGTCCTATTGCGTATAGTAATGATGTTTGCTTTTAAGGCCCATTATTGTTTCATTTATTTATTGCTTTCGAGCTTACCGAAGCTTAACATCATTTAAGAATACGATATAGGACGCAAGAAAGCTATGAGCGACTTTTCACGATTTTTTTATTTGTCAAAATTGTTCATTTCTATCACATGAATAAAATATCAATTTAATGGCACAGGCACAGCCGGTTGAAATAAATTTGGCACCATATGTGGGGGACTTTCGATTAACCATCCAAATTTCGTGAATAATCAGATAAAAACTATTAAAAATATGGATTTTAAAAACAAAAGTTAATGTGTATGGAAGAGAAACTAATGATTGCAGAAGGTTAAATTAAAATGATACTAACAGTTTCCCAGTACTAACAGTCCAGGCAGAAGGAGGTTCTTCAGAACGAACATTTTACAATTTTCAACATATACACTTCAACCGTATTATTTTTCGTCCACCATGATAGTGGCATATCCCCGTTCGAGGGGACGATCGGTTCAATGTAGGTAAAAGCCGTCCTATATTGATCTGAATTAGGAATGAATTATGAAGAACACGTTTTTCGGCTCATTGTCATTATTTTTTTGTCCGGTTGAAGTTTATTTTCTCAATTTTCTGATGTCTGTAAATGATTTCTATCAAGGAATTTTTTCAATTCAGAGACATTATTAGTTCCATTTCTCTTTAAACAGTTACTAATAATTATTTTTAATTAGAGGTAGATGTAAGAGCAATTATTTTCATCTTTTTTGACTTTCTTTTATAAATATCACAACAATCTTATTAAAACACCTATACCTAAATAAAAACAAAACAAAAACCTCAAGAAAATTCAAATGTTACAAAATAATTTTTAAGACTGGACACCGACTCACCTATTATCCAAACCTTCCATGATAGTAATAAAATTAAATTTTTACATTATTTTATTCAAAGATTAAGCAGTAGTTTCTTATCAAAATTTGAAGATAGTTCAAATTCATCCTAGTTAGTTTCCATAGTTAAATATCAGAAATTTATATCGAGAATCGACACCCAACCCTAGGCTTTAGAATACATAATTAAATTGTAAATACATAGTTATAAATACAAAAGTTGTGGTTGTGGTATACACGTAGTAGGTTTTTTATTATTATTTTTCCTAAAAATTAACCATTGTAAATAAATCTATGTAAACACAGTAGAACCTCGCTTACACGACCCTCAAAAACACTAAAACCTCAATTACAAGTGCGATTTTCAAATCCTCTTGAGATTGCCATAACACCTAATGTTAAATTAACCTCTAAAACGCGACTATTATTATCCAAACAACCTCAATAACACGGATTTTTTCCAATTCACAATTAAACTAAGAACCTCCATAACAAGTCGTTTTCAGAAGTCAACCTCTATAACGCGACTCTATACAGGAATGGGTCGATCTTAAACAAGTCTAGGCTGGAAAACCCCACCCCACCTCGCTCCCAACATTCTATTAACCTCTATAACACGACTGATNTCCTGTCATAATATGTCATTTCACTTGACACCACATCTCCTTTCCTCTCTCTCTCTCCCCTTCCAGCTTCTCTGATGTGACGACGGTTCCTTGTAAGAACTCTTCCACTGGGCAACTTGATGATGTATTTTCTGTGAAGTCCCGCTTCCACTACTTCCCCTACTTTATGCCACCTTTTCGTGGTTGGGTTTCTTCCTAACGACGGTCTAGCTCTTTGACATGCTTCACAACCTTCTATCATATTATTAATATCACTATTTATACCAGGCCAATAGACTGTTTGCCTGGCACGACGTTTCGTTCTTACAATTCCTTGGTGCGCATCATGCAAACGTTCTAACACAGTCTTGCGAGCGCATTTAGGAACCACAATCTGACCGCCTTTGATTANAGACACTTTTTGGATTTTTATTTTCAAGATGGCGGAAAATATGGTGGGCGACAAAAAAATTGTTTTTAGTCACCATGACATGTTATACATCAATTTAAAGGTATTGAAATGTAGAAAAAGAATATGCAACTATTAAAATTTTACACTTAATAATTTTAACTTAATCGCACAGAAACCGGCGATTATCAACCTTACGTACCGTACTTAGGTGAAGAACGCTTTACTTGTTTTATTATTATTTTTCGTACTAATTATAAACATTGTAAATAAATCTATGTAAATAGTAATTATAAGTGGGGGATAGAGCACAAACAAGTACTATCACATAACATAATACTTGTGAACAATTTTGCAATAAAATATTCTATCTATCTATCTTAAACAAAAACAAAATCATATTCCAAAAATAACAAATAAATAAAATGACAGTTAAATTGATAAAAATTGAAATCAAATTTTAATATTTAAGTAATAAAGTAAAATAATATGAATAAGTTAAAAGATATTCTTGGTGAAGTTAACTATATTTAATCTCTTTTTTTACTGTGGAAAAAAACTTATTATTTTAAGTTATTAAATTACTCCCTGGTTAAATAAATCGTACAATAAAATAATTATAAATAGGTTTATCACTTCTTTCTTTACTTTCAAGGAATAGCAGGTAAAATTAATTTACTTTTCAATTTATCAATTTTACTATATTTTATTTTATTATATTTATTTCACTTTTCATTTGTTTATAAACTTGCCTTACTAAGTGAAAAATGACTTTTGCTGGCGGGTTTACGAAAATAATATAACATAATGCCGAAAAGCATTATGATGTTCTTTAATTGGATTTTGAGGTCTTCAATTTAAAAAAAAAAAAAATCAAAATNAGATAAATTTATACAGAATTATCTACAGCTTAAAATGTAAGGGGACAAGGCAAATGAGGACTGCTGGTAAAATGAGAAAATTATTCTCCCAAAAAAGGAGGGGGTCAGAGAAACAGAAAAGGCTTGACAAATATGTGGTTTTCGCAAAATCAGTTGCTAAAATTCAATGACAACCTTCTTATAGCAAGAGCTGTCTAGCACTAGAAATATATTGGTACTATATTTTAAATAGGAAAAAATAAACACCTTGTGCGTTATCGCGGAGCAGTCTACAGAGCACCAGTCTTCTCTCCATCTGATAATTGTCGAGTTCGAGAAGGCGTTCGACAGTATATGGAGGAGGAAGATGTGGAAAGTCAGGCAAGATTTTGGAATACCAGCAAAAATAATCAGCATCGTCAAAAATATGAACGAAGGCTTAACATGCCAGATTAAAAATCAAGGGATGCTGACTAAACGTATTCTAGTCAAGTCTGGAGTCAAACAAGGCGGTCTCTTATCGCCAACCCTGTTCGTGATGTACTCAATCTTGTGATGAGGAAAGCAATGAATGGAAGCAGAAGCAACGGAGACTATTGGATGAACTGGAGGATTTAGATTTTGCTAACGATTTTTTCTCTTGGCAAGCAGCTTCAAGGATGTGGTTGCTAAATTCATGGCTTAAAGGTTGAAGCTGCAGAAGTCTGTTTAAAGATTAACGCTTAAAAGACGAAGGAAATAAGGCTCATGAGCAGAAATAACGCGAGATTCTTCCTGGGAAACCAAGAGATTGAAGAAGTTAACCAGTTTTGCTACCTAGGAAGCATCATCACTACAGATGGAGGTGCTGCTGAGGATGTTCAGAATCCCATAGATAAAGCCAATGGTGCGTTCGTAATGCTGCGACCTATATGGAAGTCACAGGAGCTTAGTACGAACACGAAGCTACCTATCTTTAACTCGAACGTTAAGTACATACTCCTCTATGGCTGTGAAACTTGGAAGACGCTCTACAACTTAAAAAGAGCCTCCAGACTTTTGTAAACAAGAGTCTGGGAAATATCCTAATAAATATGGTGACCGCAGGTTATCTCAAATGAAAAATTGTGGAGGAGAACAAACCTGACACCCATAGACATCGAGCTACGCCACAGAAAGTGGATGTGGATTGGACATACGCTACGCAATATAGCAAGACAAGCTCTGGAATGGAATCCACAAGGCTCAAGACGCAGAGGTAGGCCAAGGCATACCTAAAGTGTCCCGACGGCGACAAGCGACACTTCGAAATGATGTGTTATTAATTATAACTTAGCTAAGGAAACCCAATTTATTCCAATAAAAATAAATATTTATGATTTATTTAAATAAATATAGCTTATCTTAATAGATATAATAACATATCATTTATATAGTTGAGTTGTTGACGACGCACCTCGAAATGATTTGTTTGTTGCTAAGCTAAGGTAACCAAATTTATTCCAATAAAAATAAATGTTTATTTTGATTTGTTGGTCTTCAAGTATCGGTAGTATTAAAAAATAACTATACTTTAGAGCAAGAGAAGACCCAGTTAGTACAGCTAAGTCATATTTTATATAATCGAGTAGTGTCCCGACGACGGCGACGGCGACGCACCTCGAAATGATTTATAACAATAAAAAATTGACGAGCTTAAACTTAGAATTGAACCAGTGAATCCAGCTTATTAAGCAGATGCTCTATCTCTGAGCTATCCTAGTTCTATTTAAATAAAATATAACTATTTGTCTGTATAAAGTACAAATAAAAAGCGATTCATTTTAAATATAACTATTTATCTCTCGGATATATTTTTTTTTAATGCAATTTATCAGTTAAGAAATAACTACACATCAAGTGGCTCTTTCTGTTTAAGTATAACTAGACAACACGAGACTCATTCATTTTAAATATAACTAATTATCTCTCAGCTCTTTTTTTCAATCATATTTATTCTGCCCGTTGCCACGGGCTTAACGGCTAGTTGTATATAAATTATATGTTCAAACTACGAGTGTATGTTAAAATTAAATGTCGATATGTTAATTGTACCTATCTTAATTCCGTATTTATTTTTAGGAAGCAATAAAATTAGCGGGAGATGATGAAGTTTACAGTAATATTTATTGCCGTAAGTGTTGTGTTCTTTATTTTATTTAAATACATTATTAATACATTACGGCCTATGCCTATTATGTATTAATAATACATTATTATTGTTAAATTACCTATTCATTCTAGATAAATAAATGAATATTATAGGCCAGTCAAATAATACATTAAATTCTCAAGAGTTATGTGATCCTAAGTTTTCTGCTTCGAAAAACCTGTGCTAGCTGCGTAACAGCTGAAAAATTTTTACACTTTTATAGTTTTTGCCAAATAACTCGTAAACTATGTGTTTTTCGATGTTCGGGTTGTTATTACTCTACTTAAAGTGCATTAAATTTGCAGCCCCATAAGCTTGACCAGAGCTCTCTACGACCAATAGGTTCTAAGATGACACATCGAAAATTTGAAATGTATTTCAATCGGCATAAAACACCCCCCCCCCCCACGAGAAAAGTCATAAGGAATAAAGTTGTAGTATATTTAATTATCTTCTTTTTAAGAGCAAAACGAAGTCGGTAGGGCCAGTAATTCAATTGCAATTGTAAAAAAACACAAAAACGGAATATTAGGCCAGTCAAATTAGACCAGACAAATTTGACCAGTCAAATTAGACCTATATAATTTGCAAAGCTTGATGTTGATGTAGTTCTAATTTTTTGATGTGTTCTTTGGACCAATTAGGGTAGTTGATCCTAAGTTTGCAGCTTTGTAATATGTGGAAAATTGAAAAATTTCCGGACTTTTTCAGTTGTTGCTATATACTATATTATACCTCATAAACTATGGGCTGTTCGATGCTAGTTGTTCGTTGGACGTACATAGTTTTCATTGGAACTTAAAGGAATCCAATCATATTTACAAAAACTTCATTCCTTATTTACAACATTTTTACGCTAATATTCGCCCCGAAATGAGAGCAGTACTTTAAATTACCATTTTTTGAAAGAAATGTCTAATTTTTAAAGTGCTATATCTCAGGAACTATTAGACGTACACGTACAGAGTTGCCGTTAGACTTAAATTGTTGTAAATTATTGTACACGAAAAATAGTAAGAACAAGTAAAATCGAACATGTACATTTACTGATCTCTAAAGATATGTATTTATTTAAAATTATAATTTACACTTATAGTACAATATTATTTATGTAAAAGCATAAAGTAAATTTTTAATTGATAATACTCTAGAGATATTGATGTTTACCCTTTTTTATAAAAACTAAAACTTATTGAAGCATAGCTTCGATTGGAAATTTTATTAATTAATTAATTTTCCTTTTCCTTTCAATTTAGCCTCTACAAACAAACCAATAAACTTCCCATTAGTCGTCTGGATTTTTCCCTCTCCTCTTTCTTTAAAAATTATTTACGGTGCTTGCAATATATAAAAAAAAAAATAATATTATCAAAATGCTAAACCCACAATGAATAATATAATTCCCCCCCCCCCCC
>KZ653980.1:26936-37582 GCA_001010745.2 Gerris buenoi
GATTTTTTCTTGTCCTCATGTTTTTCTTGTCTTTTTTCTCCCTCCCACATAAAAGAAAAAAAGAAAAATTATTATGACCTACCATCCAAATTTCAAAATAATCAGATGAGTAGTTTTAAAGCCAATATTGTGTGACTACAAGACTCTACTACCAACTGCTTTAACATTAACTTTAACATAATTTATTTAATTGTACTTTTTGATAAAGTTGAAAGCCCTCTCTTCAATTCTACAAAACTTTTCTCTTTGGTCCAAGACCTCAAGGTTTCTATTTTAAACAAGAATTTCATGAAGATTTTATCATTTTTTAAAATTTGAATCCTACTATTGAAGGTAAAAAGGCTCTTTTGCTTGTCTGCTTAATCTTCTTTCACTGGTGCCCACAACACAAATATGAATACTAAAGAGACTTTAGCAGGAGTCTGTTGGAGAGGAGAGAGAAAGAATGCTAGGGGTATTGCAGGGAATGGGACGTGACTACGCTTTACTCCCCTGGGAGCACACCACCCAGTTAAAACTTCACCCAGTCTTCTCCAGCCCTTTAAAAGCCCTTACTTCTTACGCTTCTCTCTCTGCAGTTGATAGCATCAACAGATGAAAAACTCCTACGCACTTTAATAAAATATGTACATCACTAAACTTACAATTGAAAAATAAACTCATATATTTTTAATATTAAAACCAGGTAATAAATAATCAATTATATGTACATTGTTTTTTCATTAAATTATTTTTTCAAATCTACAAATTAGTTTGGTGCATAGCTTCGTCGCGTTCTATTACATACTTTTATGATGTTTAGCTATTACCATAATATAGTCTAATTTATCAAATTTCTGCTTTTTTTTTTAAATTAATATGGGTACCATTTAGTGGGATTCTTTCGACATATAATAGAAAAATCGGATGAGTACTTATAAAGATGTCGGTGTTAAAGAGAAGAAAGTTTGTGCGCATATGGAAGGGAAATCAATAGACGAAAAAGGTTAGAATTAATATGGGGCCAATAATGGGCTAATAATTATGGCCTAACATTCAAATTCTATTACGAACAGACGAATAGTGTTTAACGTGTGGTTTTTCACTCTTACGTCAAACGACAGAGAGACATGGAAACAAGAATGATCACTTGTGTCAAACGACAGGCAGACATGAGAACAAGAATGACCACTTACGTCAAACGACAGACAGGCATGGGAACAAGAATGGTCACTTACTTCGAACGGCAGACAGACATGGGAACTAGAATGATCACTTACGTCTGAAAAATATTTCTACTTTGGAAGACATAAAAGCTTACGTACTTCAGAAGTTAATTGAAGCAATATAATTTCTAGAAGTCATGGAAGTTAATGATTATAGAGAAAATAGTGGCATGGATGAAAAGGAAAATCAATTTTATGTGTATGTAAATCAAAAGAGTCACGTTTCCTCCAAGTGCGTGTGAAAACGTTTAGCACATATCCAGATTCTTCTTTTCTTCCAACAACACAAATTGGTTTTCAACAATGTATCTTAACCTTAAAAAGTCCTAAATGAGGCAAATATGTGTGTATCATTCGTCGAAAATTCTGACGGAACATGGTCATCTATATTGTAGTGCAGAAGCCTGCTTCAAATCTTTTATGTATTATTTTTTTAAGAAAAAGAGTCGGAGCATTTCGCATTGGAGAAACTGGGTTTTTCATAAGGGAAGGAAGACGGAAGAGATAAGAGGGGAGATGAAGAAAGTAGTGCCGGCAACCTCTGATTTATTAAATGAAACAGAAGGAGAGGTAGGGTGTAACGGGGAACTTCTTCTAGAAAAGTTATGTGAGTTCCGAGTGTTCTCAAACAGCAAAAAAGAGCCGAGAAAAAGAAAAAGGTGCTTCGAAGGAAAGAAAGATTACGGTTGTTTACATGTAGTTTGATTAAGAAAAGGCTTGGGAAAAAGTGAGGCTTGGGAAAAAGTGAGGCTTGGGTCTAATGTGCCGTCTGGGACGGTGAAATCTCGCGAAAANCTCCCCTGGGAGCACACCACCCAGTTAAAACTTCACCCAGTCTTCTCCAGCCCTTTAAAAGCCCTTACTTCTTACTCTTCTCTCTCTTTAGTTGATAGCATCAACAGATGATAAACTCCTACGCACTTTAATAAAATATGTACATCACTAAACTTACAATTGAAAAATAAACTCATATATTTTTAATATTAAAACAAGGTAATAAATAATCAATTATATGTACATTGTTTTTTCATTAAATTATTTTTTCAAATCTACAAATTAGTTTGGTGCATAGCTTCGTCGCGTTCTATTACATACTTTTATGATGTTTAGCTATTACCATAATATAGTCTAATTTATCAAATTTCTGCTTTTTTTTTTAAATTAATATGGGTACCATTTAGTGGGATTCTTTCGACATATAATAGAAAAATCGGATGAGTACTTATAAAGATGTCGGTGTTAAAGAGAAGAAAGTTTGTGCGCATATGGAAGGGAAATCAATAGACGAAAAAGGTTAGAATTAATATGGGGCCAATAATGGGCTAATAATTATGGCCTAACATTCAAATTCTATTACGAACAGACGAATAGTGTTTAACGTGTGGTTTTTCACTCTTACGTCAAACGACAGAGAGACATGGAAACAAGAATGATCACTTGTGTCAAACGACAGGCAGACATGAGAACAAGAATGACCACTTACGTCAAACGACAGACAGGCATGGGAACAAGAATGGTCACTTACTTCGAACGGCAGACAGACATGGGAACTAGAATGATCACTTACGTCTGAAAAATATTTCTACTTTGGAAGACATAAAAGCTTACGTACTTCAGAAGTTAATTGAAGCAATATAATTTCTAGAAGTCATGGAAGTTAATGATTATAGAGAAAATAGTGGCATGGATGAAAAGGAAAATCAATTTTATGTGTATGTAAATCAAAAGAGTCACATTTCCTCCAAGTACGTGTGAAAACGTTTAGCACATTTCCAGATTCTTCTTTTCTTCCAACAACACAAATTGGTTTTTAATAATGTATCTTAACATCTTAAAAAGTCCTAAATGAGGCAAATATGTGTGTATCATTCGTCGAAAATTCTGACGGAACATGGTCATCTATATTGTAGTACAGAAGCCTGCTTCAAATCTTTTATGTATTATTTTTTTAAGAAAAAGAGTCGGAGCATTTCGCATTGGAGAAACTGGGTTTTTCATAAGGGAAGGAAGACGGAAGAGATAAGAGGGGAGATGAAGAAAGTAGTGCCGGCAACCTCTGATTTATTAAATGAAACAGAAGGAGAGGTAGGGTGTAACGGGGAACTTCTTCTAGAAAAGTTATGTGAGTTCCGAGTGTTCTCAAACAGCAAAAAAGAGCCGAGAAAAAGAAAAAGGTGCTTCGAAGGAAAGAAAGATTACGGTTGTTTACATGTAGTTTGATTAAGAAAAGGCTTGGGAAAAAGTGAGGCTTGGGAAAAAGTGAGGCTTGGGTCTAATGTGCCGTCTGGGACGGTGAAATCTCGCGAAAATTTTCAATTTGTTTGCTCTAGATAGAAAGAGAGCTTTAAATGCTTTTAGTTAAGAATATTAAGGGTGGGTTTAAAAAGAATGCGCAACGATGAAAAAAATATTGTTTGATTTGCTCTCCTGAATGATTTTTGAGCTTATCTCACTTAGTTTACATCTAATCCGTGTTATGTTAAATGAGGTATGAAAAATGAGATTAGCCATAGTAAAAATATTGTCGGTAGGCATGCAGAGAAGTAGATTTTCTATTCTGCAGTCTGTCCCAAACGAGATTTAGTGCGTTGACAGCGCGGGAAAAACTAGCAAATAGGAAGGGGAGCCAATGAGAGCTCGAGATTTTCCCAGACAAAAGGTTGGGCAAAGTAGGCAAAGGTAAATGTTGGTGGTTGGCCAATCTGTCACTCGATTTCCCGCGCTGTCATCGCACTAACTCGTTTGGGACAGACTTTAAGGTAGCATTAATGGAAAGGCAAAGAATGGAAATATCAAAAAAGTCATAAATGGATTGCTGCACAAAAGGAAAAATAATTAATAATATTTAGAAAGAGCTTGGAAATCATTTAAAACAGTGAAGAAAAATTAGAAATTTAAAAGTCATATTTACATAAAATCTTCAGTTCAAGGAGTGCAGAAATTACTGAAAGTTAGTATTATAAAGTTTTTAGGAGGTCTTAAAAATTCTGCGGCAGCAATGAATTTCTAATCTAAAAAAAGTGAGTCGACAAAATGAGAAAATTTCAAGTGAAGCTGGGCGTAATTTATCTATGCCGAATGGCGGTCAATCTTACTTAAGTAAGATAATTTTTAACTTAATTTTCCGAGGTTAAAGTAATGTTGCTATTAAAAAAATACAGTTAAATTGATAAATCTAACGAAGAAAGTTGGGAATTATTCTGTTAAGAATTCTATTCGTTAAGAATTCAATTCGTTAGAATTCTATTTTGTTAAGAATTAATCTTATTTAAGTAATTATAGGAGGATTAGGTTGAACAATAATAATGTTGGGGCTATAATTCAGGCTTAACTGTTTCTTAAATCGTTTAATAAGCGTTATGACCTCATGGAGTTGCTCTGTATTAATTCATCAACTTTATAATTCTTTCTTATCAGGATAAAAAAAGGATTTAAAATAATTTTTAGACTAATTTAAAATCTCGGATAAATCCTGGACGAAATATCTGTGTGCTGAATGGCCGGATTTCGGGCAATCCCTAAATTAGAGTAGGGAATCGCACTTCAATATCCCAAAAAACAAAATACAATCTACTGTCAAGAAGAGGGATTAATTCTGAAGTGATTCTTTAGCAACAGGGGGTGATGAGTTAAAATTAGTCCAGGCCTCCAACTACTTACGATCCTTGGTAAATGAAGCAAATAATTTAGTTGAGGAGATAAATACCAGATTAAAACCAAGAAATATATACAGGAAGGATATTTTGCACCGCAAATAGTCTTTCGATCGCGTAACTTGCTGAGGACAAGGTTTATATAAGCATTGAAGAACTAATTGGCACTTACGGACACTAGTATTTATGGATTTTTTTTTTTTTTTTTTTTTTTAGTTTTTAGTTTATTGTTCACTTCAACTACAATTTTTTGTTTTGTTTTAATAAGTGTTGTTAAGGGTTACAATTTTTAGCACTTTGATTTAACATGATCGGGCGTTCACCCAGTGGTGGCACTCCGTAACATTATTATGCATATGCATTTGCATATACATCGCTTAGATAGTGCACATAATTTTCTTCAGTTTATTCTTAGAAGATCTCTTGGCCATGCTCTTTTCAGTCTTCTGGGTGGGTTTGAAGGTATATGAGGTGAGGAAAGGGCGTGAACAAGAGGGTTGTTGTGGGGTTCAAGTTTGTTGTGGAAATTTTTATATCTGTCTTTAGCAAGATCGCTCACAAAAGGTACCTTTAGGTCTTTATGGATGATGATGTTTGGAACATAGAAAGGAAGATGGGACAGTTTTCTTAGGATTTTTGACTGTAGAGACTGCAGACGGTGAAGATTTGAAGGTTTTGTGGAACCCCAGATTTCAATGCCATATGACCAGGAAGGCTTGAGAATTGAGTTGTAGATTTGTAGTCTGTGTTTTAATGTGAGGCGTGTGCGATGATCTAGAAGTCTTAGTAGTAGTTTGTAGCGTCTGTTGGTTTCAATTCGTTTCAATCGAGTGTGTGGATTCCACGTTAGCCTTTTGTCCAGATGCAGCCCAAGGTAACGAACAGTAGTGGCGGGTGGTATGATTTTGTTATTTAGGTATACTGGTGGACAAAAACCATGGCGGAGAGTGAATGTGACTTGTGTGCTTTTTTGTTCATTTATTTTTATTCTCCAACACTGGAACCATGGTTGGAGGAGTGAAAGGTGTTCTTGGAGAATATGGGAGGCTACTTGTGGATCATTATGGGTGGCTAGTATGGCTTTGTCATCTGCAAAGGATGCAAGGAGAGTGGATGGGTGTTTTGGTATGTCGGATGTGTAAACGGTGTATAATAAGGGAGATAGGATGCTACCTTGAGGAACCCCAGCCTTTGCTTGACTTATTTGTGATAGGCTATTACCTATTTTTACTCTGAAGAATCTGTCGGAAAGGTAGGATGTGAGGATTAGGTAGTAAGTGAAAGGGATATTGTCCTTGAGTTTCCACAATAGGCCCTGGTGCCAAACTCTATCAAAGGCTTGAGCCTCGTCTAGAAAGACCCCAGAGCAATATTGTTTCCGTTCAAGGGCTGCTGCAATTTGGTCGACAAGTCGATAGGTTTGGTGGATTGTTGAGTGCTGGTGGCGAAAACCAAACTGGTGGTCAGGAAGGATTTTGGCTATTTCAAGGATGGGAAGGAGTCTACGGAGAAGGAGTTTCTCTAGGACTTTACCCATAGTGGGTAAGAGGGAGATAGGTCTGTAGGAGGTTACTTTGTGAGAAGGTTTTTGTGGTTTGGGTATCATAATGATGATGGAAGTTTTCCAAAGGATAGGGAAGTAGGTGGTGCGGAGGATAGCATTGTATATGTTGGTAAGGAATATAATGGCTTTGCGGGGTAGGTGTTTTAATATTATGGGGGTTATCTGATCATTGCCTGGTGCTTTCTTGTTGGGTAGGGATTTGACTGTGTGAAGGACGTCGGATGGGTGAAATGCTTTTGGTGGAGGAGATAGCTGGAGTTTATGGATAAGGAAAAACTATAGAAATGGAACACAAGGGTCTCAGAAAAATATACGGAGCGTTCTTTGAATACGGAACGTGAAGGATAAGCAAAAAAAAGAAACAAAAAACCAAAAAAAACAAAAAAAAACAAAGAACAAAGAACATACTAAAGAAACAAAGAACAAACAAACAAAGAAGTTAGACATACACGCTTAACTCACCTGATTATTTTAATGTATGGAAATCAATCCATGTATAACAAAATATTCCTTATAATATGACCATTGTATTATAGCTTTATCAGTCTTCATTGTTATTTATTTACATTCTATTTTGGTTCTTCTGAGAAATAAGGACTATTGAATTTGGGCCTTTAATTAGCCTAATATTCTATAAATACATAATTATCTTATTACCATTTACTCTATTAGCTAAATCTATCTCTTTTGAAGGTATCCCTTATTATTTGATTTGGAATCGTTAAGTATATTTGGATTATAATTCCAATCTCTATCGCACGTAACTAATGACAATAAACGAACTATTTCAGAGTTTATCTGCAGAGTTTATTTACAGAGTTTATTATATGTTATTTCCACACAGAGACCTGTTAACATACTCGTATTTGCATTGATAAACGGATTAAATTAATCTGATAATTATTAATCATTCTCTTTTGTTTACTTGTTTAAATCTGGTTGCTTAAGAAACGCCTTAGTTAAATATTTCAATGTATTGTGATATGGTAGAGTGATTAACTTAGTTAGATGTTCGTGACATGTACTATTGTAGGACCATTGTCACACATTCTAATCGATCTGTTAGAAATTTAATTAATTAATACTGAAATCTTTTCAATAGTATTAATATAAGATTATAATAATACAGAAATAAACATCTGTGCTTTCATATAGATGTTAACCTTTGTGGGATATATTATTAATAATACATAACATCAAGGGAGGGTAGGATTGAGTGGGCCGAAATTAAAAGGGCCCAAGCGTAAAGTTGAAGACAATTGACACACCCACACTATTATAGTACGGCGAGGAAACACCAGATGGCGTAAGTTGCCTGAAAAGAGAAGAGCTACCCGAGGGTAATACTGGAACAGCAACACTAGGTGTCGCTCTATGCCTGACTAAGAGATACTTTTCTGTCAAAAAATCTACAATAGTAAAATGAAAAAAAAAAAGAAAAAAGAATTGTCATTATCATTATTATTATTTGAAAGTTTAGTAAGAGTATCCGACATATTTTGTCAAACAAATATGAAAACTTTTTCACTAGTATGTGTTTTAAGAGAAAATGTGAAAAAACAAAATAGAACGAAATTATTAAAGAGCTTAAGTACAAAAAAGGTGAAGTGAGATAGAATGTAGGAAATTAAAAGAAGGAGGAGAAAAAAAACACACAATAATAATAAAGAAGAATTTCGAGGGCGACATAGTAAGTTAAGGGGAGTTGGTGCAGTGGAAACAGCTCAGACAATGTTTACAGTTATCGTCAGTCATTTGTCATTATAAAGACTCGAGAAAACAATTCACTTCCGCTTTCTCTCCTTGAAACGCCCCTTTCTTCTTTCCGTATAATTTCCACTGTTGTCTTTATACTCTTGACAAAGAAGGGGGGGATTCAGTGAGAAATAGAAAAAAAACCTAAACAAAGACACTTTGCTCCAACAACAAAAATTGTTTTGTTTCTTTTTTACTCCTGTATAATAACAGGGGTTAAAAAAAAGCTGCTGATCCTGATTTAGACCCGGTTTAAATAACTTTTTATTTTTAGTTAAAATTAAAAGCGTTTCTTTTTTCATTTTTCATTTTTTTTTTTAATTTTTTGTTGTTTTTCGTGTATAAAGTAAGTTTGGTTCATGTCACAAATCGATTTTAAATCCTTTCTCCCGTTCACTTCATTTTAATATTAAATATATTTTTTAATCTTTATTTATCTAAATCCCCAGTAAAGAAACATTTCTGCCTTGTTCANCCGGGTACTTCAGTTAATATATATATATATATATATATATATATATATATATATATATATATATATATATATATATATATATATATATATATATATATATATATATATATATATATATATATATATATATATATATATATATATATATATATATATATATATATATATATATATATATATATATATATATATATATATATATATATATATATATATATATATATATATATATATATATATATATATATATATATATATATATATATATATATATATATATATATATATATATATATATATATATATATATATATATATATATATATATATATATATATATATTGAATATATGTGAATGTGTGTGTGTGATAGAATGGTTTTATGTGTGTATCTGTAGGCTCCAAAAAGGGTAGAAAAGGGTTACTAAAGGCATAATAATGTAATTTTAAACGAAAAAAGCTAGCTACCCTTTTCTGACATTCTCTTTTCTCAGATATGGTAGAAATTATTAATATTTTTAAGAAAAACAAACCAAGAATATTTATACATACAGAAAAAAATGATATATTCATTCTTGGTCTGTGCTGAAACCACAAGAGTAAGAAGAACACACACTTGTTTTCTTATGTTCTACATTATTATATTACACTAGAACATTTCTATTTTAATCCCAAAATCATGATGTACACACATACATACGAATATGCCCTAGTAAAAAAAGTTTTTTTTCCTCTATATTATTCATAAATATTCATGTAATATCACTTATATATTTAAATGACCACAGAAGTAATAATTATTACAATTAATATTCAGATTCTGATAATTCGTAGTGTAAATATTTAAAGAGGTGATAGTATGGAGCAAAATAAATAAAATACTCTTAGTTAACATGTTCAGCAATGTAAAAGGTTTCGGAGATATGGAATGTTATTTTTTTAAACATTTACTTGCCATTATTTATTATGTTTAAACAATGAAAGGTACCTCTAGCAAAACCAAAAAATAAAGGTACAGAAGATTATTTAGAGCTGTAGATCCTTCTCGGTATTAATATTAAAAGCTTATCAATTTTGATTTTGTGATGTTTGCTTTTGCATTACAATTATTTGCATACGAGTCTGCATGGCAGTCAGATATTTTTATGTAACGCTTTTTGGTAACGCTTGGGTAACGTTTTTTTATAACGCTGGTGTAACGCTTTTTGGTAACACTTTCCACTTTATGTCCCAAAGTAAAGACATGAAAATGACAAAACTAAAACATTTTTTTTTTAGATCAGCAACGTTTCATTCTCAAGCTTAAAATCAGAACATTTATTTCATTTCAGCTGCAATAAAAACTTAAAGGAAATATATAATGCACAGCTAAGATCTACGATATAGGTTGCATAAAAACACATGAGTAAGTTAGGTCATTGATATAAATAACAGTAATCAGTAACAGTAAGAACTGTATAGTTACTAAAAAGCCTTCAACCAGAATCTTCGTATGCAAGAATAACAATAAGACAGAAAATAATATATTGTATAACATTAAGTAAAACTTATTGAGAATATCACAGATACATTCCGAATGAGAAAGAAACATATTTTTCTTATCATTCCTGTTATTACCGGGTTTATATATAAGGCCGAAATTAAAAGGGCCCAAGCGTAAAGTTGAAGACGATTGACACACCCACACTATTCTAGTACAGCGCGGAAACACCAGATGGCGTAAGTTGCCTGAAAAGAGAAGAGCTACCCGAGGGTAATACTGGAACAGCACCACTAGGTGTCGCTCTATTCCTGACTAAGAGATACTTTTCTGTCAAAAAATCTACAATAGTACAATGAAAAAAAAAAAGAAAAAAGAATTGTCATTATCATTATTATTATTTGAAAGTTTAGTAAGAGTATCCGACATATTTTGTCAAACAAATGATGAAAACTTTTTCACTAGTATGTGTTTTAAGAGAAAATGTGAAAAAACAAAATAGAACGAAATTATTA
>KZ653981.1:31926-42381 GCA_001010745.2 Gerris buenoi
TAGGACCTATTCTAATGGGGTAGTGCAGGGGGGGTAAATTTTGGGTTTGTTTGAATTTTTTGGGGGGTAAAATGGCCGCCATTTTGAAAATGCGATACATATTTGTAATCTACATTTCAATACCTTTGAAATGATACCCAACTTGAAAATTACAAAAAATGTAAAATATTGCGCGGTGATCGCAATTGATCGCAGATCGCAGAAATTTGGAGTGTTAAAGTTCGCAATAGGTTTTCTGTTTTTGGGCAAAAAAGTTTAACTTATATACCAAATTTCAAGTCTATAGCGTCAGTAGGTTGGGAGATATAATCCAAGTTGCGACGAACGGACGGACACACTACCAAAAGCATAAGGGTTTCTAGGACGACCTCGAAACCCTAAAAGCAGGTCAATTAGTGTGGCACACTGCTTCCTCGCGTTCTATAATTGGACGCATTTCCACATGAGTGAAAAATTGAGTACAGTAGAACCCCGTTAATCCGGACACGTGCGGTAATCTGGAACTCGATAATCCGGACGGTTCACCATGGTGACTGAAAACCCGCAACAATGAAATTGATATGGCAAATCGCTTCTTACGAATATTCTTGCTGACCCTGTGCACAATGAAAAATTGTTAAATGCACTGAAAAATGTAAATTTAGAAGGTACATGTTGGACACAGGTAGGAATGGACATTGTCATCCGTATTGTTATGTATATTTTGTTCATCCTTCATATGTAAAATTATACATAACGGTAATGCTTTTCATTTAATTTATTCATACATGCAAATATGCATATTATGTTAATACAAATCCGATATCTATTTACAAGGGTTATTACATTATTTTTTAAACCCCTGCTAGTCCGGACGGGCCTCTGCATGAATTAGTCCGAATAAACGGGAGTCCTATTGTATAATGAAATAGATTTACTAAGTGTTACTAAGAATAGTTATTTATGTAACTAGGCAGCAAATGGAAGTTTTTAAGCTTTAGTTCCAAGCCAAAGGCGAGGATAGGCTAAACAAATTTACTGCAGAGGCTAAGCCGAGGCAGGAAATTTACTATTTTACTGACGAGGCGAAGCCGATACTTGCAATTGTTAAATTCCTGCTAAGGTGTAACCGAAGCAGGTAATCTTTAAACGAGTCAGGAATGTTTCCTTTACTGCATAGTTACATACAATATTTTATCTACTTACGGCAGCAAAATTAAACATTACTTAACTGTTTTTAGGCTGGAAAGTACTATTTCGCTGATTTATCATTAAAATATTATAAACAGGCAGGAAAGTAGTTAAAACAGTCAGGAAAATACTTTCTCTGCCTAGGCAGACAAATATTTGTCTGCCTAGGCAGAGAAAGTAACAGTGTTTACCACTACTTGTCATAATCTCTTATTTTGGCAAGAACAGTTTATACTATTATCTCTGTCTTATAACATCATAACACTATAGTTTAATATGTAATATTTAATAAATAAACTATTTAATTAGAAAATAATTTGTTTATAATTGTTAATTCTGTTAAATAAGTTCAATGATTAGTATATCTTTAATTAAAAAAATAGCGGAGTCACTGGCCACACTGCAGCGTCATGTAAACATTGAACATCAATATTATTTTTATTATTGAAGTCATTCTAGATTAGACCAGCTACTTTTCTTGATTTATCCTAGTTACGTCTTTTCTTTTAAGTAAAAGAAGATAATATTTTTAATTCTTTTAGTAATTTGTTAGTAAAAATATATTATATTGCGTGCATTATTCATTCAGAAGTGATGTGTGCTATAAACGTGTGTTTTGTATTTTGTTGTTATAGATTTAGTTTGATTTTTACTTACTGTTATTATTCCCAAGTTTCTTATTTGAACATTAATTTTAGTTAATACATTTATTATCTTTATTAATATGACATATAGTTATTAACGAGTAGCTATGTAATATTAATAAAGATAACATTTTATCAGTTTCATTTTTCTTCCGCAAGAAGATAAAATATTGTATGCAACAAGGCAGCAAAGGAAACATTTCTGCCACGTTTATTCATTACCTGCCTCGGCTTCGCCTTGGCAGTCAACTAGGTAAATTACCTGCCTCGGCTTCGCCTCGGCAGTTAATTGTCATAGCCTATCCTCGCCTTCGGCTCGGAGGCTGATCTAATCACTCGACAGAAAAATTCCATTTTGCTGCCTAGTTACATAAATAACTAGTATCTACTAACGGCAGAAAAATTACACTATTATATTCCCTTTTTAATGTATAAAAGATTTAAAGAAATTAAACTTGTAAAAAACGAAAGTTTGAGTCCTCAAGAAAACAAAACAAAGGCAAAACAATTCAGTGTTGCCTTTATTAGGGTTTCGTTGGTAAAACCAAAAAAAAAAAAAACCCTTATAGTATCGTTCCTGTGTCCGTCTGTCACTCTGTACGGTTCCAATAACTTTTGAACCAAAAGAGATAAAAGCGTGAAACTTACCAGTATTAAAGATCGTTTTGACGCGCACACAGGAAAAATATAGAGAACTCAAAATAATCAGCTGTTCAAATTCAAAATGGCGGATAATTCACATCGCGAGAAAAAAATATTTTTTTTAAATTTTGAGTGGGGTATCAAATGAAAGGTATTAAAGAGTAGATGACAAAAATATATGACACTTGAGGGTAATATTTCATTTTTCCCGCCATTTTGTCAAAAAATCAATAATCCCCCCCCCCTCCTCCCCTTACTAATTTTGAAGTGGGGTATCAAATGAAAGGTATTGAAGAGTAGATTACAAATATATATACCACTTAGGGTTAGTGTTTCATTTTCATCGCCATTTTGTTAAAAAACTTTGAAATTTTTCGTTCCCCCCCTCCCCTTACTAATTTTGTTTCACAATACCAACGAAACCCTTTTTACGTGAGAATTCACGCCTTACCAATTTATTTTTTATTAACAACTGTTTTTTATCTCCATTTTTAGCGATTTTTTTTAAAATAATCATTGTAAAATAGTAAAATTTGTTTATCACTATAATTATTTAAGTTATTTTCAAAAAAATATATCACTTATTAGCAGAATATTACGCTTAAATATTCAGAATATTAAGCTTAATATAGTATATAAAAGAACTTTTTATATACTACGTTTTTTAATTCAATTAATTAATTTTTTATTTACTTGGTTTACTTCAGGGGTATCCAACTCCGGTATTCTAGAGGTGTAAGAGCACTAGCGCTCCACGGGAAGATGGTGGTTAAAATTGTAAACTACTTATGATCTTTTGACATTTATACTATATTGTAAATAAACAANCCAGTATTCTAGAGGTGTAAGAGCACTAGCGCTCCACGGGAAGATGGTGGTTAAAATTGTAAACCACTTATGATCTTTTGACATTTATACTATATTGTAAATAAACATAAAAAAAAAATAATTGCCTCGGTGGCCGAATGAGATGCGCGATCGCCTAAAATGCGAAAGTTCCCGGGTTCGATTCCAGGAAAATGACCAAATAATTTATTAATTTATTTCTTTGAATTAAAAAGATCGAAATCTTTTAAATGGTGCAAAAGATTTAGTTACAATATTAACTGCACCTTCCCGTGGAGCACTAGTAGTCAACACAGGTAGATAAAGAGTGGAGTTGGAAATCTTTCCGTTTAAGGATTCTATGATCGCTGGTTTACTTTTTCTTTTTTGCTGTCATTGAATGTTTACCTCTCAAAAAAAATCTTAATTTTGAAATCTGTCAAAATGAAGGATTGTAAATATTGGAGATATGACAAAACAAATAAAATAACATGCGGATTTTTTACGAACTAACTTTCCATGCAGCAAATTTGCTGAAAACGAATTAAATTCTGCTGAAAATTTACTAAAAGCATTAAAATAATACATTGTCATCGTGTTCTGAAAGTTTCAAATGTCTAGCTACTCGGGATGTTAGTTAAAATTCGATTGCAAGATTTCTACCGGACAAACAAACAAACAAGAAACCAAGTTAATAAAAACGTAGTAAAAATAAACAATGTGGGAGTGTTTATAACCTGGAATGAAGTAAGTTTTTGTAGTAAAATTTTCTTAAAATGTGACAGCCTGTTTGTTATTTAGCAGACTGAAAACAGTATAACAATGCTTAATTTTGCTGCCGTGAGTAGAAATATTAAATTTTTCGCATGCGTGAAAGGAAGCAATGTGTGTGTAGAAGATTGAAATAAATCGAGTGGGAATCTTCACAGTACTGTATACATTTAATTTAAATCGGATAACAAATTTAAAATAAGGAGTCAATTAATGTGGCAGCCTTCCTCAAGTCCTATCGTGTAATTTATGTATTTTTTGTTGTGTGATTATTATATGATTCCCGAGGCGCAGCTGAGGGAGATAATTATCGCGAGGGGAATAATGGCAGTTTACTGCAGTTTACATACAATAATGTTTTATCTCTTCTAGCCATTCATTCTCCACTATTTATAAAATTATTAAGTTGGTAATCTTTCTTCAGCACACTTATACCAGCATTAACCGGCGTTTAGACCATCAACTTGGTTGTCAACATAGTTGTCAACCAAGTTGACAACATTTAACACAGACATTACTTTTTACAAAGATATCAACACAATCTACAGTTTCTTTAATTTTTTGGGTGAGGTTTTAGGGTTTAAAATAAGTGAAGAATTGTTATTCCTCGTTATTTGTTCACGCACAATAGTTTTTTATAAATATAATGTAATAATGTTTACGTAGTTTAATAATGTAATTAAAAGGTATTAGAATTGCGATAAGATTTTAAAGGCTTTCTGCTCGGGCCGATCAAGGGTCATTCCGAATTTACGTCTGGCGAGCCAGCAGGGATCGGCTGCAGCAGTCTGGTGTGAAGCCTGGAAGAATCCACCTCGCCCAGTGCTCACTGTCTCCACGAGACTCGTTGCCTTGTTCTATACGCACACATATTGAGTAGCAACCAACATTTCCTCCAAGAGGCCATGCTCTGTCCACTGCATCCAGTGACACAATCTATCATCTTTCACATCATCATTTCATCTGCACTGTTTCACCTACACTGTTTCACCTACACTGTTTCACCTACACTGTTTCACCTACACTGTTTCAGCTGCCTCTTTTTACCCTCACCACACCCGCCAAGTTTGCCCAACAGCTAAGCCTAAAATTTATTATATTATCATTATCTCTTAATATGTATTTTTATGTTCACATACTCTTGAACTTTAATATAAAGAACATTTATTTTCTTTAATTAATTTCATTTAATCTTTTTCCTTTCTCACCGAGGCTGGGTCTAAGAAAATTTTTCTATTATGTATTTTTAAACAAGATAAAGCAAATTTCAGATCTGCCCTCACATGATTATCATGAATTATATTAAGAAGAGGCATATCCTACAGGATTTTTTATTTTACTCCAACCTGTGGACCAACATCCAATTTCAACCACCAACCCATCCATAGACAATATACATTGTCATCAACATGGCATATTGACAACAAGGTTGACAACCAAGTTGATCGTATAAACGCCACGTTATACTAAATTTTAACTAAATTTGTCAACTTTTACTCATGTTGTAATCATCTCGTAAACATTACAGACATACAATCTATAAGATTAGAGTCGGAACAATCAAAAGGCGGGAACATTTTGAGGAAAGCGATTTTATTGGTCCCCCATGTTGAATGCAACTGCAGAAAAAAATGCTCTACTCTACCCGTGTTCCACAAAAAAAATATAACATGGCAACACTGATTTTCCCTTTTTATAACCCTAAAACTACCTCCACGTTTGTTGCTTCCCGCCTTCGATTGTGCCAACTCTAATCTTATTGACTGTAAAAACATATGTGCAGACATACTAACAGAAAATGAGCCCACTTTCACAGGACTGTAGCTCAATAACTACAGCCCGTAAAAAGAAATCATAAATACAAAAGTTGTAACACATTTTATCTTCTACAATATTGATAATAACTACTTTTGCAATCCGGTGCTTGGAAAAAGTATATTGAGCAAAATTAAGAAATGACGATGTTATTTCAATATAAATCTCTCTCCTTACAAGAGGCTTTCGTTTCCGTAAACATATTTTTATTTACTTGTGGCCCTGGTCATATCCAGAAATCATAGATACTCGACATTCTGCAAGAAACTAAGATACCATCAGGTACAGTTTGACTAAACTATATCATATATTTATCACTTTCTATTTCCCTGTGACGTGATAGTAAAGATTTAAGTGTGTTAAAGACCTTGATGAATACATTAATACATTCTGATGATACATTTTCTCCCCCCTCTTATTTCTTCGCTTATCAAAAATGACCATGAAAGTATGAAAATGATAAGTTAGGAAGTTGTAAAGCCCAGGGTCGGCTCGATACGAGATATATTTGCATCTTTAACCGACGATGTTCTAGCTAAGTCCTTAGCGAGTTATGAGGTCGAGGTCGACTTGATGATAGCGAAGCTACTAAATTCCAAGTCCACAATTTTATTCAAGTATCTAAAACAATAATCATATTGTTCCGACCTTTTTCCTAATATTTAATAGTTAGATGATAAAATGCTACTGAATAAACTCTCCTTTTATAGATTGTGAAAATTATATCTATAAATTTGAAGAATTATTGTGAATAAATGGAAATTTATTAGTTATCAAGATGACCTTATGGAAAACATAAATAATCTTTCCGAATTCTACTTCTTCAAACTTGTACTGATAACTTCTTTTGCTTGTTGATAAAAATAGTCATTGTAATTATTGATTACTTATCAGTAAACATTTAACCATTTGATTAATAGCACTTAAATGAATGGATCTATCAAAAAAAGTCTAATTGATAACTTATTAGTAAACTTTTAGGTAATCACGTAATTAATAACTTTATAGATTCCTTAGGCTAGATCCTTACAATTTTCTGCCTTTCTCTGTTTGTCTGTCAGTTTGACTTTCGCATCTTATCTTCAAAAATGCTTAACACAAAGTTATTATGATAAGTAATAAGTTATTTTATGATTTAAAATTAAATACTCAAATAAATAGGAAAAATGCATGAAGCCCAAAAAAATCATCCCTTAAAAATAAAGGGTTGAACTTTTTTTAATCGGAAATGTATCATGTTAGAAATTAAATGAAATCGAGAAACACCCTTAGTGATCTGTGTGAGCATAGTAAGAGTAAATATTTTACTTTACGTATTAAATTTGTATGACAAACTTTAGGTTAAAGTCATAAAAGCATACAAATTAAAACATGTAGGTTTAAAATGTAAAATTATGATACGTATTATTGTGTTACTTTCTATCTAACTTCCTTTAGTCATAATTATAAAGTTTTACCACAAAATCTTAGTCAAAACAACCAATCATTTATCTGAGTCAAAACAACCAATCATTTATCTTAATCAAAACAACCAATCATTTATCTTAGTCAAAACAACCAATCATTTATCTGAGTCAAAACAACCAATCATTTATCTTAGTCAAATCAACCAATCATTTATATTAGTCAAATCAACCAATCATTTATCTGAGTCAAAACAACCAATTTATTTGTTAAAGCAAACTTTTTTTTATCGCTCCCTTCAAACGGCTCGGCCGATTATTTTAGTTTATGAACTCGTCTCAGATATTTAAATTAAAAAGGACTGAGCCTAATTTCAACAAAATCAGACGATATAATATACATATAAACACATATGTTAAGGCATATTTTAAATTGCCTACAGACCTTTTGAGTGAGCTGCGAAAAATGTTTCATTTATAATTACACATTACTTAATCACATCATTTATAACAAGGATGTTATAAAGTAGGGATAGAGCACTAAGCAAACCTCCTGGGTTAAGAAGTGTCGCCAAGAACTTGGAAAAAATCTACATCAAACTACCAGTGTGTGCGCGCATTAGTAGAACGAATTTCTTTCCCTCTGTTATCAATCGTTTATAAACTATTGGCTCTGAGGAACAAACCTATGAAAGGTTACGTTACAATCTAGCATTTTAAGCATTACCTTCTTGATCATCTGCAGTTATAACCATTGTACAATCTTACGGGAAGGTAATCTATCCTATTCGGATCTTACTAAATTTTCCAAGTTCTTGGCGACACTTTTATCGCTTAGTGCTCTATCCCTATTTTATAAGATCCTTGATTTATAAGCACATTATTTTAAGTCAAAATATCGAATGTTTTATGAAAGGTCAATGACAGAGGTGTGTAAGTATTGTTCCTATGAAATGTTTGACTCTAGATGCTCAATGTGAGTCAGAACCTTGAAAACATTAAGTGAGTCAGCGGGCAGTAAGGAGTGTGTAGCGGGGGTCACTAAGACTTGACCGTGCTACTTATTTCCCCTACTTACTACTTACAACACTAAGTTGTACTTCGCGTGATCAGCCGAGACACAACAAAGCACACAAACATACCAGAGATACCTCACTCTGATATACTGAGAACATCAACTTACCAGAGTAGCGACGTTCTTATACTCCTCGCACTTCTACTTCAGACTTGGATATCAACTAACTTAACTTCAATAAATTTACTACTTTTTTAATTATAAAATTATTCTGATTTCTTACTTAAGCCCCGTTTACACGGTGATAGTTGGCGCGATAGTTGCGGTCACGATAGCAACTATCTCAACGACTATCACCGTGTAGACTACGTGATAGATTTTGTCGCGACAGAACTATCAGCCATCACACTATCTCGTCTGACGAGATAGTTGAGTGTTCTATCACAGCAGTCAGAGTACTCACGCGGATTATATAATAACTACAACGCTAGATACTAGACGCTGATTGGCTTATAATTTTTTATCAAGTGATAACAGATTTTAAGGCAACAAATATGATAGCTTGCTTCTCATTTCATATCAGATTTTATTTTTTTCGACAATGTGAATATATTCTTTTTGTTGTGAGTGTGTTATAATTTAAAATTATAATATATTAAATGCTTTATTTCCGTATCCTAGTCAAAAATGTATTATGTAATTATAACGTTGAGTGCAAGACAACAAGTTTTGACGTATTTTAACTCTCACCGTGTAGACTGCACACCTCGGCGATAGTTCTATAACGTAGACTGACATGATAGTTCTATCGTGGAAGAACTATCACCGTGTAAACGGGCCTTTAGTGTGAAGTAAAAGACCAAGTTTTAGTGACAATGATATCCAGCGTGTCCCGGATTGACGCATGAATGGGTGAAAAAGACAAAAAAAATGAATTTAAATTTCATATTCTGAGGTTCAGCCCTGCTTGAGTTTTTTATGGCTCAGGAAAACACTACTACAATTATTATTTTTAACAGCTCTCTAGGTAAAATTATGGAATGGAACGATACAAAATAATAAAGTAGACGGAGGTTTTAAAATTTGATCTACGATTGATACGAAATATAAACATTGAATCTCTGTTTAGATGCGTAGAAAGTGATTCTTTACATACTTGTATCCATTGCGCATGCGCTTCTCATAGTTCTAAAGAATTCCTCTTCTTTATCACCCTAGGGCGGTAAAGAAGAAAATTTTTTCACCTTTATGCACGACTAGCGAATTTGTTTACATTTAAAAAAAACTAATTTGATGTTTGTTTAGTAAAAGTAACTTGTTATATCGAGTTTGTGAAAATCATTGAGTGATTTGTGATTGTGACGAATATGAGGAGAATAATACGCCTTCAGATATAATTAATCGGCACAAAATACAACTAATCAATTAATGCCATCTTTATCAAAAGAGAAATACGAACAACTTACATAAAGGAAGTTTATTTTTTTTTTTTTTTTTGTATTCATTATTAAAATCTAACAATCGTAAATATAATACAGTATGAACGGCATTTTGGATTGCTTACTACCCTCACTGTCGCTCGGGTGTAAACTCCACACTCGCATGTAAAATGCTACTTTCCGCACTTGACGCGTAATGTACTTTTGTATTCTCCTAGCATGATACCCACGTTAAATTATAATAAATATTAATTATTAAACACTTAAATAATAACACACTAGTGTCATTCTAACCACAATATACAGGTACATTATACGGTGTTCCACAACCTGCCAACAATAACAAAATAGCAACAGGTGATAATGTCAGTATATGTGTGTATAAGAATAGTTCATTACGCGTCGAGTGTGGAAAGTAGCATTTTGCATGCGAGTGTGGAGTTTACACCCGAGTGACAGCGAGGGTAGTAAAAACCACACGAGCAATGCAAAATGCCGTTTTCGCACGAGTTGCGTACCGTACTTTACTATAGATAAAGATGACATCAATTCGTTAGTTGTATTTTGTACCGAATTAATTATTTCGGAAGGCGTATTATTCTCCTCATATTCTTCATAATCACTTAAATCACTCATTGATTTTCACAAAAAAACTCGATACAAACAGTTACTTTTATTAAATAAACATCAAATTAGTTATGTTAAATGTAAACAAACTCGCTAATCGTGTG
>KZ653981.1:47868-64257 GCA_001010745.2 Gerris buenoi
TCCTACAAATCTAGAGAGCCAAATATTCACGGCAACAGAACTAGACCGAGAATTAACGCTTATAATTGTAAAGTACTCAATTAGTACCTGTACCTAGTACATCTATTAGAATTTCAATTTTTAAGTTTTTTGGTAGTCCCGGTGCGGAGGTCTATTTTTCTCTGTATGTCTCCCGTAGTTATTGATTATTGTAATTTGAATTACTTAATTGTTTAGTTAATAACTTAATTTATTTTAATCAGATGCATCTAGAGTTGTGGTTATAAATAAAAATATTATAATTTTAAACATGTTATTTAGGTTAATAATCAAATAAGTAAATTGAATAATTCTATCAAGTAAGTATATAGAAATACTTAACAATAATAAGTATATGGAAAACCGAAAAAGTTCATACATCATACATAAATCATATAAATGCTATATTTCTTGTGCATCTACCGTTGATAGCCAATTTTTTACTTCTTTTTTAAACTTATTGTAGTGTTAGACTCATAGGGTACAAACCTTATATGATTTTCTAAAAATATCTGGTTTCCAAAATTACAAAAATTAACCCAAGGACCACCTTTAAAAAAGGAAAATAAATACTACGAACAAGAATTGATAGCGTAACGAACAAGCATATAATTGAGATGAAATAATTTACGTGTGGCACATGCCACGCGGTATAAGTTACCAGCAGTTGTTTTACAAAAAAAGGTTTATAAAATGAAAATGAAGTTAAACCAGATATATTGTCTGTATTCGTTCCGAAACCGAACACAGACAATAGATCGGACAAAAGGAATTTAAGGGAAGTGAAGCTTCTTTCACACACGCATTCACACCAGTTAAGTTAAAAGTTAAATTTATACATAAAAAATTGTTTCACACCAAAAACAATCATTCACACACACATTCACACTGAAGTTAAATTAAATACATGAAATTATATATATAAAATGGACTTAGCCGTGGTGACTTGACTACGCCGACGCTGCGGTTGCGACCTAGGCTGCAAGCTGCTAGTCCAAGTCTTCTACTGTCTCGACTCGAAGAGATGCGAAGATGCGAAGTAAAATTAAATGGTGCTGAGGGCCCTGATACTAAACTAATGAAGTTAAATTATTTAAACATTAATAAAAATTGAATGGTGACACGTGCACGTGTCGGTCGCTTTTCTTAGAAAGCGATTAGATCCGTCGTCTGCAGATTCTGGATGGCGAGTGCGTATATCGCAGGGTACGGATTCCTTATCTTGCTACGTAATTACGTAAGGAAAATCTTGCGTAGGATCATATGTGTTCGAATTCCAGTGAAAGTGATGCCTTTTCGGAACACGTTCGAAGAAAAAGAGGAGGTTGCATCGTGGTTTCCTGCGAATCTTACGTTATTTACGTGAACGAAGAAATAAGTTTAAAATGTAGAAGTGATATGTTCGTTGTGTGCTAAAATTGCCATTTTTTACAAAATAATAAAAAACATAAATAATAAAGTAAAATAAAGAACAACTGTTGGTCTCCAACATGTAGTATTTTATATCTATTTTGTTCCTGGTGAATTCTGGCAAGAGATTATACAAATTTGGAGCGACAACACTGGCATGCCTCTGTAGTAAGTTTGTATTGCAGGTAATATTTGTTACTTTTATTTATTAATTTGTGGACTATATTCGACTACTATCCAGATTTCTTAAACATCATATGAGTACTTTTGAACATAAGTATAATTAAATCTATGATTGTTCGCATGGAAGAGAAAAAAAGGTTTGGTAATGAAAAGGGGGTTGCTTAATTGCAAGGCCCGATCTTTCCTCTGCCTAAATAAAATAGGGGCTGATTGATAAAATTATAATTAATAAAAAATCTAAGGTTGGACTGTATTTAAATAAGGATAAGGATATAGACAAAAAATAACAGTTTTTCACAAGTGTATCATATAATAAACAATAACGAATTAATTAAAGTTGGTTTAAAACAATGACATTAATTTAGTGTTATGGAAGGAGTAGAAATGGGAAGGTAGGAACTTGGTGAAAGGTACCTGTAGTAGAAATAGTATGTGGACGTAGAATGTGCTTCGTGTGGTTCCAAGAATCTTCGCTGAGGGTCCGGGAGACAGCAAATCAGCAGGAAGATCAGGATAACCGGCAGAAGTCTGCGTGGGAGTCAGATAGCTGATTACCCGGTAGGCAGATCAGTGAGATGGTCAAACTATCACCAAACTTGATGGTCCGGTAGACCGACACAAGCTATCACCAAACTTGATGGTCCGGTAGACCGACACAAGCTAAGATTTTAAGGTATAAGTTTACAGGGTGTCCAGCGACCTGATCGCTGGACACCCTGGTTTAACTGTGTTCAGATTGAACGATGAAGACAGACTGACTTGAGGAAAGGAAGTGGAGGAAGGAGAAGGGAGCAAAGGATGGTGGAGTCCAGGTGTCAACATAATTAAATTAAAACAGCAATGCTCTGCCTGAGACTCAGTGGAACAATAATTAGATTAACTAAGAAAATCTGCCATAACCAACTTTAAGACTCTAAAACCTAATAAGAATCAATTAAAATTAGAAAATAAATTAAATAAGAATCTAAAGTAAAATTTACTGAAAATGTCTAACCAGGTTGAAAGAATATGTGAAGGTTGACAAAGAAAGTTGAAACTTATATTATGTGACCAACGATGAGCTAATGTTTGGTTCGCAAAAATTGCCTGAAAGACCAAAACTGGTCCCCGCATCTAAAACGGATTTCTATTTTGGAATTTTAAAATGAGAGAAATAAAATGTTCGTTCTTCAGAACGATTACATAGCTTCCTTTATCTTAGGTAAATTCGGAAGGAAAAATCAATAATATAAATATTTAGTCCATAAAAGTGTTTTGAAATAATTCATTATTAATTAATTAATTTAATAATTGACTATATATATTTTAGTTGTTTATTCGATTTAAAACTGGAAGCACGCGAAATAAATAAATCTAATTGTCGAATTTACTAATTATAACTTGTTTAATAAGTCTTGCTTGATTATAAAACCCTTGTTAAACATGCTTAACTTTAAATTTATATTTTTGTAATAAATTAGTAAATTAATTTGCTTAAAGGTAATCAATTTTGACGTTTATATGCTAGTATAACATATGAAATTAATATTATTTTGCTTCCGAACTTGCCGAAGGTAGCTAGAAAAAAATATAATATTTGAAATATTAAATATGAAAAAATTTGAAATATAATATGTATAATATTCTGATTATATAAAATATAATATNAATCAATACAATTGAAATGAAGTTGAAAAGTTTTTCAATTTTTAAATTTTTGGTAGTTTTGATACTACGGAAAGATTAAATTTTAAATAATTCAAATTACAATTATCAATAACTACGGGAGACATACAGAGAAAAATAGACCCCCGCACCGGGACTCGAACCACGGGACCTCCTATTAATCCGTTACAGGTGCTCTTGCCAACTGAGCTATACGGGAGAATGATTTTTCTCTGTCGTAACTGATACATATTCCCCGAATCCAAGCTGTTAGAGCTATAAGATTGAAAAGCTAGGATTCGGGGAGTTTGTATCGGTAACGACAGAGAAAAATCATTCTTCCGTATAGCTCAGTTAACAAGAGCACCTGTAACGGATTCATAGGAGGTCCCGTGGTTCGAGTCCCGGTGAGGGGGTCTATTTTTCTCTGTATGTCTCCCGTAGTTATTGATAATGGTCATTTGTATGCTATGTTAGCAATAGTGACTATTCGATTATAGGTTATTTCAGGTCAAATATTAAAAAAATACATATATATATATATATATTTCACTGTGCGATAAATTGATATTTAATGTCAATTTATCACACAATGACTACATTAATAAAAATCGAACTACATATATATCTGATATCTGAAATCTTATACAAAACCACAATTTCTAATGTGTTGTTCAAGCACTTTGTACAAATTGTAATTTTTAAGATGTCTAAGTGCAATTATTAATATTCTGCTGTAACGTTATAATATGGTGTATAATAATGGAAAAATGTAAAGGGGGGTTAATGAAGAATATCATTTTATAATAGGGATCTATGGAGGAAAAAAGTCTGGGAACCCCTGGCCCTATTGTAAAACATAAAAGAGAAGATCTTTCCCTCTCTAACCTTATTACTGCTCACACTAGAGAGATGTTAACTATCTTCTCTTCTTATTATCTCTGTGGCACAACATAACACATGTTTCTATTTGAATTAAAACAGCTGTTATCAGACAAGGAAAGTAATATCCAATAAGGAAACGGAAAGTTGGGTCAGAGATTCGAAACCTAAGGCTTGAAATCAATTTATTCAAATGATGAAGGAAGTAATTCACAACGATTTTCTTCCAACTAAAGGAAAACTCAAGGGAAATAGGGAAACTCAAGAAAAGGGTTGTTGGCCTCAATACAGTCTTCTCTTCAATTCACCTAGTGTACAAAATAATTAATCACAGATCTAAAATTCCTGTTTTCCAGACAAAAAAAAAATAAACCCTAAATAAAAGCCCACAAAAAAATCGTTATCACAAACTAAATAATATACTTCATATACAATTTCCTTATCACAAAGAACTCAGCTTGTTATCACTCAACAAATCTACAAATGTATTCACTTTACAATTGTTGTTGTATAAAGGCCTATTAGACTCGTAGTTCAAACGTAATCTCTTTTAACTACGTAACAATTTTTTAACTGGAAACTCTTTAAAAAAAAGAAACGTGATAGCTTTTAGTACTTAAAAGAGGTCTATTAATAATACAAAATGTTACGTTTATAGACTCTTTATATAAAACAGTCGGTAAATTAGTGTGGCACATAGCTTCCTCGCGTCATATTTCGTATACTTTGATGATTTTATACTTTTACAACCAATTTATTGTTAAATTTATTAAATTCAGCAAAATTTAAAGCGTATACGGTTGAAATTAAACAAATAATCTGGGGTTATTTGTCCACTACTTTCGGTGTTCCATCCAAATTACTTGAAAATGAGATGATTACTTTTGAAGCTATAGGTGTAAATAAATATATATTAGCCCTGGCAAATTAGACATATCCTTCCCGAAAAATCTTGAAAAGCTGGAAATGATTTTAATACCTTTTGGGGGTCCCAAATAAGAGTTCCGTGTGTTTGCGACGGATTCTGACTGCTGCTTAAGTTTTAGGAGGCAATAAACCACGAAATGTTTCCACGAAAACTCCTAAACAACGCATCCTACAGAAAATGTTACTCCTAGCTTTTTTAATGAATAATAAATTCAGCGTCGAATGGTTTTCAGTCCGTCAAAATCGGCCCAGGCGTTTAGATGCCATTGATTTCTGAAGTTGGGCCATTTATTCCAAACTCTATTTTTCTTAACCCGATTGCAACTCCTGATCAAGTTGCAGAGGCTGGCAAAAAAAATTTAGTTATTTGGAGTGTGATTCTTTACTACTCTGAGCAAGAACGGATACAGATATAGTCTGCATAAAGTTAGTATGAAAATTAGACACTGAAAAATATTGAAAGAAAAAGATTAATTTAGCGCATATATAGGTCTAAAGTTAAAAAAAAAATGAAAATTTTAAATATCAGATATCGGCATACACCGCTCTCTACGAGAAAAATTTCAGGAAATAAAGTTTTAGTAAATTTAATTGGCTTTTATACAAACACAAAACAAGCCCGCAGACATAATAGTTCTGTTGCAATCGTAAAAATAAAACAAACAATACTTTTCCTACTATTAGTAGTGAGGAAAAGTAAAAACGGAAAAATTGTTTATTTTAAGAAATGAGCCTAAACCACTTCCAATAACAAGTTGTGATCATTTGACAACAATCACTGTCTCTATTGAAGTGCACAACAAGCCGTTAAGCGTGGATTCATTCACCATCTTTTAAAAGTTGTGGATTTCTAAGCAGTCTAACACGGAATTGACAGAGTATTTCAAATTCGAAGTTGCCAATAGCTCAACGAAGCATCTCCTTTCTTTCAATTATTGAAGAACATTTTTCATAAGAAATATTTATATACATTTTGATATTCTATGCATTTTTCTTTCATCAAATGCCCAAAATCTTGATATTATAATTGGTTTTGATTTATTTCTTAAAAAAATACAATATTTTGTTTCTTTTACGGTTGCAACAGAGAACTACTTTATCTACATGCTTCATTTTGTGCTTGCATAAAAGCCAATTCAGTTTACTACAACTCCATTTCTTATGACTTTTCTCGTAGGTGAGAGGTTTTATGCCAACATTCGGCCCGAACGAGAGTAATAATACAAAATGTCAATTTTTTTTTGTGGAAAAAATAGATAATTTTTTAAGTGTCTTATCTCGAAAACTATTGGACGTACAGAGTTGCCGATGAACTTGAAGCCAATTATATTTACTACAACTTCATTCCGTATGACTTTTCACGTAGGGTAACAGTTTTACGCCGATATTCGCACCAAAACGAGAGCAATACTTAAAATTTACATTTTGTGAAAAAAAAAAAAAAATCCAATTTTTAAAGTATCATATCTCGGAAACTATTAGACGTACAGAGTTACGCTTGGACATACATTTTTGTAAATTTATTCTACTGTAAAAATAGTAAGAACAAATAGCATAGCGAGCGACGCATAGTTTTCGAGGTATATAGGAAGAACTAAATATATTTATTTCAGCTTTATGCAGCTTACACAAGTTTTTGAAGCTTCAAACTTAAGATCACAATAGCCTAACTGGTTCAAACACAAGGGAAGATTCAGCCAATTTGAAGGGGGCTGGTTCTCTTTCATTTTAGGGGGGTCCGGGGGCCCTCCCCCGGGAAAATTTTTGTAGTTTACATTACTTGAAAACGTCTTTTTAGACGATTCCAAGCAGTGGCGGATTAAAGGTGTCATCTACGGGGGGCGATCTGACCCTCCAAGGGGGTGTCGGGAGTATGGACCCCTCCCCGGACTGCAGTACAGTATCTTAACCGTAAGTTATGGGTGTCATTAACAGATAATTATTATAGAGTGCATATAGCGGGGGGTCCGGGGGTCCCTCCCCCCGGAAAAATTTAAAAATATGACCTCTCAAAACAGCGCTTTTATGCATTTTGATTTTAATATTTTGTCATAAAAAAGTCATTTAAATTTAAATTATTAAAGTCATTTAAATAATCTATTATCGGCGTCTGTATTGAAAACCGGGACATTTTGGCATCCCGAAAAGTGTTTTCGGGAGACAAGTTCATGATTTAAAGTCAGAAACCGGGACAATCCCGGAACACCGGGGCGCCTGGCAACCCTACATTGGCGTCGTCAGAAGTAAATTATTGTGGGGGAGGGGATATGTTGCGGGGGCCGGGGGAAATTTTTTTTTTGCCCTCCCCCGGAAAATTTTGAAGATATTACCTCTCAAAACAGAGATTTTATGCATTCCTGATATGAAATTTGGTGGTGTGTTGGCAAAAAAGTATAATCAAGGGGAGGGGGGTCGTATTTTCCACTTTTTCCCTCTTTCCTGAGAGCCAGGGGGGGGCGTGGTCCCCCCTGCCCATAGGTATGGGCGCCCATGTAATCAAGTGAGGTTTGACCTCTTCCAGAGGTCGCTTTCAAAAAAGAATTTCGACTTGGCGTACTTGCCTCAAACAGGAGTGGCTGCTCGCCAGCTCTCCTTCAGAGCTTATGTACAGATGCAGGTATGGAGGAGTAATATACTAGATCGAGAGAGATGGGGATGGAAAAATAACTACCTATAGGTTAACTCCCATCACAACGACTGATCCACCGGCCCCTCAAGAACTTCTCAACTCCATATCGTGCACATGTAAAAAAGGGTGCAAAGCACCTTGCTCCTGTAGGACGGCAGGGATCAAATACACCACCATCTGCATAACCTGCAAAGGGCACACATGCCTCAATTCCATCTCTGAAGACAAGACAAGGATGTTTTCCTGGATGCCACCCAGTGTGACGAGGAGATTGATATCATCGAAGGAGAGTAAGAAAAGAATCCTCATTCTCAAGATGAGGAGGATGAGGAGATAGATGACGTGATTGGCGAAGAGCGACCGTCTAAGCGGCCAAAGAAATCGCCAACATGAGTACATTGTACATAATTGATATTATGATCTTTCATGAACACAACTACTACATATTTTATGTACACAATTAAAATACCGCTATCGTTTACATGTACGATTCTTTTGTTACCTTCAATAGAACATTATTCCTTATTATGCCTTCTTATGTTTTCAAATAACATAATATAATTTTAAAGTTTTTAGGTGCCGATCCGATTGGAGGAGGGGGGCACGAATTCTAGAATTTCAGAAACCCCAAAACAATTAATATTTAACAATTAAATATGTAGTAGTTGTATCTACAGTAGCTAAGATGCGACGTACGGACGGTAAAGTAGAAAAACATAAGGTTTCTAGAATGACCTCGAAACCCTAAAAACATGTAAAGTAGGAACATCTAAAGGAAAAATTAAATTGTGAAATGGGACAAAATAAATTATATTCAAATATAATAAATATAAAGTGTTCTATTTTTTCCAAATACATATTACGAAAAAAAGAAATCTTTTTTTCCAATTATATAATAAAAGTTCTACATTTCCTCCCCTTAGTGCATTTCTACAATTATTTCCCTGCCATAATGCATAATCTCTACAATTATTTTGTAGACTGTTATTATATTTAATACAATTGTATTTTACTGCATAGTAATTTTCACTACACGAAAAATATTAAGGGATAAATACATTTACACATTTTTGTAGTTACCATATTACAAAATATTATAACAATACTGCATGAATACCTGTAAACAGAACCAGTTAGAATTTTCTTGGAAAATAGTTGAAATATGAAAATTATAGTTTGTTAAAGTATAAAAACTGGTGTATTTAGATTTAAATGGTGTGTTAAGAAAGAAAAGAAGTTAAAATTAGTTGCACGCAAAGTCAGTAATTATTATTAGAAACAAATAATGTTTTTATTACAGCATTATGTGAAAACTATACAGTAAATATTACTGTACATAATATAATACATTATGTATTATAGGATATTTGCGCAATCATATATGCATTCGTCAATTCACTGAAAGAACTGAATATTTGAGGATAATACAGAATGATTGTTTTATCATTTTTTCCTCAAAGATATTTATCTTGAAAAACCATTTCTTTTTTTTTTTTTTTTAAAGAAAACACAATTTTCATTTATGGGTTTTTTTTTTTTAATTTATTTTGCTCCCAAGCTTGAGTTTACCAAAAGTAGCGGAAGCTATTATGTAAGCGTTACATTTTTCCCTAATCGTTTTCATGTTTCCTAATTCAAAAATTCTAAAATAGAAATTCGTTTCTGACTGTCGATCTGTTGCTCATTACGAACCAACATATCTAGAAAAAATCGGTCAGAGACAACTCAGACAGACTTTCTCATATACGAGTTCATTATTACACTTAGCCCAGTGTTAATTATTATTGAAAATTTTATCAAAATTTATCATAAAAATAACTTTTCCTTTTACTTGGGGAATCGAACCCAGGCTCTCTCCGTCCGCGTTTTAATCTATTTTCTAAGGAACTAGATTTTTTCCGGGAAAACGGCTTACATCGTTAGATTCGTATTTAAATTGACTACATTTCAGATTTTTTTTTCTATCAAAATCGTCGAAACCGTTTTCGAGAAATAATTTTTTTCAGACTTTTTGAGGGGTAGTGCCCCCCAATTTTTGAGCTAAAATTCATTTCTCGATTTTTCCTCGGGGGATGATTTTTCTGAACATGTATGCCAAATTTCGTCAAAATCGGCCCGGTAGTTTAGGCTCTAGACGTCTGCACAGACGACAGACATTTTTTAAAAACCACTTTTTTGGACTCAGGGGACCTCAAAACGTGAAAATCCTTCAAAATCTCAAAATCGAATTTTCGCGCCATCACAATACTTTCCCTTTATATGAGAAAGTAAAAACTACACGTCCGATTTTAATGATATTTGAATAGTAAGTGATATTAGCCCATTGTTGGTCCCATATAAGTTTCAACGTCTCTTCTAAAGATCAGTGCTCTTGGAATCCACTAGTGGCACTGAAAATGACCACTAGTGGTATTAAAGTGAGAAAACAGCCGGTTGAAGGTAGAAAGCTGGCTTAGTACTGTAAACCTTTTGTTAATTCCTTTTTTTAAAAAGAATAATGATTGAAATAAATTTATGGGACAGTTGTGAGTTATTGAATTATAACTGACCTAAATAACTGGAAAGATATTTAAATCTAGTATTAAACCAGTCATTGCAAAATACACGAGGCAGGTAATACTAATGAATATTGAATCCAGTGTAGTATTATTACTGAATACATTATTACTTAGCATCCGACGTTACGGCTGCTTGCAATGTTTCTCTCCCAAGCATTGCTTTCAACCGCTCAATAGCACTCAGGGTAAATGAACTCATAGAAAATATATTTTCTTTAATCTAACTATTGTAAGTTAACGTAAAAAGTTGTTAATTTGGTTAGAATTTAAAAAAAAGTTTTTTTTTTTTGCCGTCAAAACGTAAAAATACTGTAAAAGATAAATTGCTAAAAGGTATAAAAAAAAACAGTATGCTATTTCATATCCAGTAGATGGAAGTTGAATCACCTATTTATTGATACTAAATAAAACACCAAAATTGATCATTGACAAAAGAAAATTTGCGAATTAATGTGGCACATAGCTCCCTCACGTAAGTGTACAATTTAAAAATATTATACTAGTCTTACAATTAGAATTGATTTGGAGAGAACCGGAAAATTGAAAAGTGAGCCAATGAGAACTCGAGATTTTGACTTCTATAAGGTCAGTTGACACAATCTTGACCACTCGTTGGATTTTTACTCAATGTTTATTTCTATTTTATCTCTAATCCATCTTTATTTCAATTTTCCTTGAATTTCTAAATCAATTCTAATTATAAAACTACTAATAGTGTTACTATAAATTTGGTTTTCCACATGCAGTAGAAGAAGTAATCAGCGGTAAATGTTGACATTAACGTAGGACTATAATATATGGGCGAACTCTGACATACCCTCCAAATTACATCAAAATCGGTAAGTCAGTTCTCAAAATAAAGGTTTACAAAAAATCACTAAAGTGGCCTCTGAAGTCCAATGCTGCTTCCTCCTGCTTCCTGCTGCTTCCTCCTGCTGCAAAGCAGTAGGAGGAAGCAGCATTGGACGTGGTTATAGTACCGTTCTGACTGACCGTTCTGAACTAACTGATTTATTATCATTCTTAAAAAATACTTATTTTTACTACGTTTTTATTAACTTGGTTTTTTGTTTGTCCGGTACAAATCTTGCAATCGAATTTTAACTAACATCCCGAGTAGCTAGACATTTGAAACTTTCAGAACACGATGGCAATACATTATTTTAATACTTTTAGGGTCGGTTTCAGAAAGGAGGTTTAACGCTAGTCCAGGACTAAATCAGTGATTTAGTCCAAGACTAAGAAAATCCGATTTCTAAGACGAGGTTTAAATCTGTTTTAATCTAGGACTAAGCACTTAACCTAGACCGGCTTCAGAGACAAGGATTAACGCGAGGTTAAACTCCATATTTAGCACTGGACTAAGATATTTGGGTTTAAAAGACGAGGTTTAAGCTAGTTCTAGACTAAAATTTAAACTAGGACTAAAGTTCTCGACTAAATCCTGAGTTAGGTGTTAAATTTAATCCAAAACTTAAACCTGGTAGGGGGCAGGTTTAAGTTTTGGATTAAATAAAGAATGAATCATAAATTTATTTAATACAGCATTATTTAAAAACTTTATTATTTTTTTGAAAATTAANATACCCAACTTCGATTTTTCAAATCACAAAAATTTTGGGGCCCCCTAGTTACGCCCCCCTAAAATTTTAAAAAAATTACTTTTTTATATCAACTCCCGGAAATACCATTGGACCACAGAGACGCATATTTTTGTGTTCATCCCTTACTTTTAGGATCAGTCCTTGTGGGCTAGCGGGGGGGGGACTCTTTTTTTTGCGTTTTGTTTTAATTTTTGGGGGGTAAAACGGCCGCAATTTTGGAAACACGATATATTTTTGTGAACCAAATTTCAATACCTTTAAAATGATACCACAAAAATTTTGGGGCCCCCTAGTTACGGCCCCCTAAAAATTCTAAAATTTCACTTTTTTTAAAATTAACACTCGGAAATTTTATTGGACTACATAGATATATATTTATGTATTTTTGCATTATTTTTGGACCTATTCTAATGGGGTAGTGCATGGGGGGGTAAATTTGGGGTTTGTTTGAATCTTTTGGGGGGTAAAATGGATGCAATTTTTAAATTGCGATACATATTTGTAATCTACATTTCAATACCTTTGAAATGATACCCAAATGAAAATTACAAAAAATGTAAAATATTGCGCGGAGATCGCAATTGATCGCAGATCGCAGAAATTTGGAGTGTTAAAGTTCGCAATAGGTTTTCTGTTTTTGGGCAAAAAAGTTTAATTTATATACTAAATTTCAAGTCTATAACTTCAGTAGGTCGGGAGATATACACCAAGATGCGACGGACGGACAGACGCAATACCAAAAGCATAAGGGTTTCTAGGACGACCTCGAAACCCTAAAAACACCCAAAACAGATAATTCCGTTGAAATCTCGAAAAAAAATTTTTGGTGAAAACAATACTTTTCCTACTATAAGTAGTGAGGAAAAGTAACAAAACAATGTTACTATTATAGTTATTGTGGGAATAAACACAGGAGCATCCCCCTGAGAAAAATGCAAAACCATATTTCACAACAAGCTTTAAATCGAAACAAGAAAGAGAAAGTAGAAAGTGAGACCCAAATAGACTTTGAAAACATTGATAGAACTCTTATCCGAGGAGTAAAAAGCACTTCAGTAAGACATTATAGTAGGAAATGTTTCACATTTACTACTATAATTACAGACTAATTTCCTCCACTACTATTTTACCTTAAGTTGCTCACTTATATATATTAGTAGGCGATATTATAGTCCAGGTGATCGCGTGTAAACAAGTGTCTGACTAACATCACGCTAGAAATACTGTGTATAAGTAAATCTTTGGGTGCCTTTTAAGAATATCTGGTCGGCTAAGTTCGTCTGTGGGACATAGCTTGGCAATGGGCATTTGAAAAAAACAAACCGGTGGAGAGCGGCCCGTTCATGTCCCGACAATTATGGTGGATAATGTGATCTTCATGATCCTGAGTAGTAACTTAGTAGACGAAAAATCAAGTTGATGATAGTTTGTCCGTAGATATGTTACTTTTTCAAATATTGCTCAAGGGGCTATATCCTAAAGGGGTCACTTATCAAGTGATAAGATTTTCGGTCTAATAACTAATTTTGTACTCATCAGGATCATGGAAATCACATTTTCCGCCATAGAGCAGTTATTAGTTATGTCCTCCCCTTTTTGGTGAACATCAACTTGATTTTTGGTGTACTAACTAATTTTGTAATGGAAATCAAATTTTCAGCCGAGTTATAGAGCAGTCATGCCCTTTTTGGTGGACAATGCAATTTTCATGATCCTGAGTACTAACTTAGAAGACCAAAAATCAAGTTGATGGTAGTTTGTCACTTACTGGTGACCTCTTTGATTTGGAATAATATTCGACAAACTAACCTATTAGTCTCTTGGACTGCTTACCCCCTTTTATTTATCCCTGATTATGGATGACGTCTTCGTGCATGTGATAAAGGACCAGACTACATGTTTGGTAATTAGGGATCGAATGCAATTAAGCCGTGGACTCTAAAGGTGCGTTTACACCTGACACTTCTTTCCGGCAATAGATGTCAAGTGTAAGGCAGAAATCGCTATGAGTGTTTACATCTGAGAGAAATTGCTTGAGATTTATGTTGGAGATATATGTCTGACACTTCTTGCAATGCTTAAATTTGCTATAAATGTAGGTCAACTTCCGCGATATCTCTCAGAGGAGTTTTAATTTTCAAATAAAAATAATCAGTGTTTACATCTGTTGGTATAGAAGTGTCGACACTTATAGCTGAGAGTAGAAACATAAATCTCAGACATAAATTTTTCGGATTTCTGTCTGACATAGATATCGTGCAATAAATGTCAGGTGTAAACGCACCTTAACAGCCGCTGATAAATATTATGTACCTGTTTTAACTTATGTTTTATAAAGTTGGCCACTGACAGATAAATTTGCACAGAAGCCTATCGACATCAGAAATGCGATAACCCTGCAAAGTTTAAGGGAAGACTGAAAGGAAGGGCATTAGTAATCAAACCTTCCAGACTTCCCGGATAAATTACAAATAAATTCTGTTCAAAGATATCGTTCAGATCCAGACTAACCAGTTACGATGATTGGCTATGTTATGGTTATGAGGATGGTCAAGGCTAGGCACACTAAGTAAAGCTACGACTTCACTACGACAGAATCAGCTACAAATGAAAGAAGAAGAGTTGGAGGAAGAAGGATTTCCTGGGAGTAAGATGATGTCTTTTATATAATCGAGTAGTGTCCCGACGACGGAAGACGACTCACCTCTAAATGATTTATAACGTTAAAAATTGATACGCCCTAAGCTGAGATTGATCCAGTGACCTCCAGAATGTGGGCCGACGACGCTACCATTGCGTCATTCCAATGTAACGAATATCAGAGCATAAAACTTACTATTTAAACAGTAAATATCTATTTAAATGTTTTAATTTTAATTAAACTGCATAAAACTTAGTATTTAAACAGTAAATATCTCTTTAAATATCTATTTTAATTATAACTAATTATCTCTCAGCTCTTTTTCTCAACCATATTTATTATTCTGCCCGTTACCACGGGCATAACGGCTAGTTAAGAATATATTGGAGAAACGTGATGTCCTTTGGAACCAAGCAAGATGAGCTTCAGACATCAACGCTTGGAAGGATCTTTGTAAGTTCTCTACACCAGCAGGTAAAAGAAAAAACGACTACATTAGTAAGTTACTTACTTCATCCTCAGATGACTATAAATTATCCAACATTACTATACACTACACACCTACGCATTGTGGGTTTTTAATAATAAACTCATGAATTTTACTGTTAGTTTTATTTAGCCAAGAGCGTGCTTTGCTACGGTTAAGTTGATATCACATTATTTGTATTTCAAGGGTTTGTGCTAGCCTAACTTTTCTGGAATTTTACATACCATTATTTATACACTTTAAGAAGAAGAAATAAAACGTACTTTAGTAACGGACTTACATTCTAAGAATCTTTTAGAAGTTTTAAGAGGTTTTGCATCAAACATAATATTAGCAAAACTTTTCTGTGTGATTGTCTGTTTCGATTCCATAAGTACTAAGAAGCCATTTTAATTTAATTGATCTCATCATAATCACTTCGATGGCAATTTACATTATGAAGTGACTGAATTACATGTGGTTTAGTAAAAAGGGCCCAACTAAATGGTTTATTTGCTAGGTTCAAATTTGTGGTTTACCTCCCCGCTCTTACATTTATATTACATTGTTAAAGCTTTCCTAGCAAAGCTGTCCTAAAGGCTACATTTGTATGTGAAAATATTATCGTATTACATATTTAACAAAATAATTTTGTCTTCTATAGTTGGCTACATGTGTTGATGGATTGATTTGTTATATAAGAGTAACACACTAAAACAGTTTAAAGCTAAAGAAATAAGTAACTCCGTCAAAATTCTAATAATAGAACTAAACTCCTCGATGGCACGTTTCCAAAGGACTGTTATCCCCGTCCAGATCTCTATAAGAATGACCGTGGTCAGTTGTAAGCATATACTCTTCTGCTATTGTCATTATTTTTTATTTTTAAAGTTTAAAAGTTTATTAAAAAAACAAAAAAATGTTTCCAGAAGAGGAAACAAAATTTCTGACTTTAAAAATTCTTTCTAAACATTATTTCCTTTTTTTTTGAAATTCTAGATTCTAATTCTACCGAATATCTTGGTAGTGTAAGCTCGAAATAACTCGATCTTACTACCTGAATATCATCAGTGATAATGATAATGCTCACGATCAGTGATGATGCTCATACTCCCTGAGAATCATCATCAGTGATAATGCTCACGATCAGTGATGATACTTATACTCCCTGAGAACCATCATCAGTGATAATGCTCACGATCAGTGATGATGCTCATACTCCCTGAGAATCATCATCAGTGATAATGCTCACGATCAGTGATGATACTTATACTCCCTGAGAACCATCATCAGTGATAATGCTCACGATCAGTGATGATGCTCATACTCCCTGAGAACCATCATCAGTGATAATGCTCACGATCAGTGATGATACTTATACTCCCTGAGAACCATCATCAGTGATAATGCTCACGATCAGTGATGAT
>KZ653982.1:5475-17442 GCA_001010745.2 Gerris buenoi
TCACCCAGGGAACCTGGGCTTCTTCAGGTTTTTAATGTTAAAAATACTGTAAATTTGGAGTAAAATGGTCAAAATGAAAAAAGTAAAAATGAATTTTGGAAATGAAAGTCTTACCAAGTTACCAAGTTAATTTTGATTGTTTTTAGATGTTTTTTTGAAAAGAATTTATTTTATTTTTTTAACTGACATACCTAATCAAAAATTTTGAATTATTTATTTTTATTTGTATTAAATATAATATTTGTGTAAATGTTGCTTAATTTATTGGTGTCTTGTTTCAAGTTTATGTTATTTGTATTTGATTTTATGTATAACATTTCCAGTGTAAGTCGTTTTTGGTGATGTTTTTCAGTGTGTAGAATATTATATTTATCTGTGTCTAATATGTGTTTAGTGTTGTGTGCGTGTTCTGATATAGCTGTGTTAGTGTTGTTGTTTGAGATGTCTTTGATATGTTGATGGAATATGTTTTTGAATTGTTGTGAAGTTTCTCCTATGTATGTTGCAGGGCATTGTTTACAGTTAATTTGTAGGACTTTCATTCCAAACAACAACGAACTCCAAAAAAGAAAATAATTACTATTAAAAAAACATAAGTCATAGAAATAAGGATAAATATCAGTCTGACAAACTTCCTGTAAATTAATATGGGTGGTGATTTTGCATTCCTTTATTTCCTTAGAATTATTTTTTAGAGTTTCTTGCTCTAGCACTCTAGAATTTTTCGTAATCTTTCTTAATTAGTTTTTAGTGGAATCGGAATATTCTTTGATAGTATAGAGAAATCTCTTCTCAGTTTAGATTAGAATTAATTTTGGATGTTAACTGCGAAATTTACTCACCATACAGATGCCTAATGCCTAAAAGAAAATCATCACTTTAACAAAACATGAATCCATTCAAAAACATGGATAGAGAAATGAAGAACAAAGAATATCATGTAAGTATGAAATCGTCCGAGTTTCACAAAGTATTAACATTAACGAGCCTAAATGTAACGAATAAACAAATGATCTAATACTTCAAAATAAAAATGAAATATAACACTCACCACATCTAGAAACAGTTGCAGGTGAAGCTTGATCTAAATCAGCTGGTTCAAAAATCAAATTCATTTTCTTAGTCATCTGTTAACAATTAAATACAACAATAAGTTTGATACATAAGTAGGTTGATGAGCCATGGTAGACAGTGTAGTATTTATAGGGGGGCCATAAAGAGTTTAGTCCAAGACAGGACAGTGAAGTAGGGGGGTTGGGGACAGCTATTGTAGCGCCTAGGGGAAAGGAGGTCTGAGGGCCCTTCCCCAGGAAATTTTGTCTTTTGACATCAATTATAACAAAATTAAATAAGGTTTTTTTATAGTAAAATTCAGAAAATGTAATAAAATGTTAGTAGCCCAGTAAAATTAGATTTTTGGTGTCGATTAATTCAGACAAAGCTGGAAATCGTTTTAATCCACTTGTGGCATCCCAAATAACAGTAGAATAAGTTTGCGACGGTTTCTGAGGCGAGCTAAACTTTTGCGAGCCAAAAAACTGCGAACTTTTGGTACTTTTCTCAGTTTTTGGCTTATAACATCTTAAGGGTGCATCAAACAGAAAATCGTGTTCTTACCAAACTTAAAGAACATTAAATTCTGCGTCGAATGCATTTTTCAACATTAAATTATACACAGCGGTTTGGTCAGAATCGGCAGTCAAAAATAGGCAAATTTTACAATTTTGCCAGAAAAGAGTGCCAAGGCCCCCATACAAGATCAAACATTTTGTACAAAAAATTTGCGCAAACCTCAGGCAATACGCACGTCAAACATCAAGTTTGTGCAAACATGATGTTTGCGCAAACATTATAACCGTTTATGAGGGCCTTTATTCTCAGTTTTATACGCCTATAACTCGGAAATGGTTATTCCAAATGAAAAATGTCAAATAACTAAAGTTGTAGAGCATCAAATTGTGCGTTCAGAACACTCCTATTTTTTAAAATTTATTTTTACCTATGCATAGATCCAAGTCATAACTAAAAGTATTCTTAGACCTGATTTTATGCTACATGCAGCTTTTCTGTAGTTCCATGACTCGGAATCACTTATGTTTGTCTAAGAAATAAAAATGTGATGTAATTTGATCGTTCAACCTGATTCTTGAGGTTTTATGCAGAAGTGGTGAGTTGGAATGGAGGGTGTGTTACTGTAGTTAGTTTGAATCCCATAAAATGACCATTGTCAATTTCCTAAAGATTCCTTTTCAGAAAACATCACAGCAACAGTTTGAATCATATTTTGTATTTGAATTTAATATCTATTGTTGCTTTTTGATGACAGTGGAATGTACCTTAGTGTCATCAAACAAAACAGAAGCTGAGGACAAATTATGAGCTTTTCGGGCGCTTTCTACAATTTGATGCTTTTTTTCATTAGCATCATCGGGATATCCTTAAAATTCTCTGGTATGTATTTTTGGAGCCACAGTGCATAAACTCTGGTCGTTTGTGTATCACAAAACTCGATGTAAGAGGAGTCCTCCATCGCCTACAAATTACATCACACGTTAAACGATCAAATTTCATCACAATTTAATTTCTTAGACAAACATAAGTGATTCTGAGTCATGGAACTACAGAAAAGTTGCATATTGAATAAAATAAGGACTCCAAATACTTTTGGTTTTTGCTTGTATGAGTAAATTTAAAAAATAGGAGTGTTCTGAACGCACAATTTGATGCTCTACAACTTTAGTTATTTGACATTTTTCATTTGGAATAACCATATCCGAGTTATAGGCGTATAAAACTGAGAATAAAGGCCCCCATAAACGGTTATAATGTTTGCGCAAACATCATGTTTGCACAAACTTGATGTTTGACGTGCGTATAGCCTGAGGTTTGCGCAAATTTTTTGCACAAAATGTTTGATCTTGTATGGGGGCCTTGGCACTCTTTTCTGGCAAAATTGTAAAATTTGCCTATTTTTGACTGCCGATTCTGACCAAACCGCTGTGTATAATTTAATGTTGAAAAATGCATTCGACGCAGAATTTAATGTTCTTTAAGTTTGGTAAGAACACGATTTTCTGTTTGATGCACCCTTAAGATGTTATAAGCCAAAAACTGAGAAAAGTACCAAAAGTTCGCAGTTTTTTGGCTCGCAAAGGTTTAGCTCGCCTCAGAAACCGTCGCAAACTTATTCTACTGTTATTTGGGATGCCACAAGTGGATTAAAATGATTTCCAGCTTTGTCTGAATTTATTGGAGGCACGGCTTTGTTTTGGTCGAATTTTACTGGTCTATAGGGATTACACTCATTATTAAAAAATAATAACAAATTTAATATAATATATGTGATTAAATTCTTCTTTTCCACACTTAGGTTAATCTCTATTAATACCTCACAATAAATAACACTAAGATTAGAAGCGTCTCTAACTCATTATATATAGTACAAGTTTTTATTCAACCAGACCTTCTGGAAAATGTAAATTTTTCCAAAAAAAACAGGATATATTCGAAAAAACACCTTCAAAAGCTTAAAATTACAGGACCGTCCCGATCACAATGGGACATCATACCACCCTAAGTTATTATAATAGATAAGTTATAAGCAAGCTATAAAAACTTAATAAAAATATTATTGACTGCTATTAAAATTGTTATATAAACTAATAACTGACTTAAAAGAAAACACCTACCTAAAAGACAGCAACAGTTTACGATCAATGAGATGGATAATGAAGCTAAGAGCGGGAGTAATATGCCTGAACCATCAGCCTTGGTTAGGAAGCGACAGTGGCACCGGCCTGTGCACTATGTGCAACGCTAAAGAGCAAGAAGATGTGTTTCACATCCTAGGCAAGTGCAAAGTGCTGGGAGAATTTAGAGTGCAATGGCTCGGACGATACCAATTAGATGAAAACCAAATTATTGGTTATTTAAAAGGGAAAGACTGGGAATCATTGGTTGCTTTTACAGAGCGCGCTTGGTATTACAGGAGGTATATTCAGCAGCACGATATGTAGCAATGTATATGACATTGGTTTATTTATTTATTTCCTATTCTTTAAAGTTTACTAGAGGTCGACCAAGAAGTCATGGAAATCTAAGGAGTACGCTAGTGTCGTCATGTACAGTCAGTTTTTAATAAAATTGAACCGTAAAGCTAACCGAAGGATTGAACCGTAAGGATCACTGTCAAAAAACACAGTGTTGTTCTTTGGTCATTAATAATTTTATTTTTTTAACTTCTATATTTTTTGCCACAGGCAACACTGTACCTGATAAGAAATCACTTCTACTATACGATAATATCTTTATATTATTATTTATTGATTATTCCTCTCTATTTTTGAGTTTGATTAACTTACTTAATCAAACTTTTCATTTCATCACCGTTAATTGTAGCGTTCTTCGTATTTGCATCATCCCGTGGATTTGTGGATCTTACGAAAATCGTTTAGGACAGTTGTGACTATAACTCGAACTCGTACTGTATAAAAACAAACAAAACAGGAAACCTAACAGATTAGAAACCTTCCTGTTGTTATTCGTGAGATTTGACAACTAGAATAGCACCCGACTATACTGAATTCGGCAATACTCGGAAGTCCCGACTTTAAACGAAGCTAAGCTTTCAGTTTCTACCGTGTTCATGACTTCTTGGTCGACCTCTAGGGCAATTTAAATATTATTATGAATGCGAGCGAATGTCATTAAGTTAAAATGAGTTAATGTTATTTATTTGTTATTTCTTTATTAATTGTTAGTTATTTAATGTTATTTATTTAGTGCTGTGATTTTAGGTCTCCCAGGTTGTCACATCAATGCGAGGCTGATGGATGCCATCCTTAAAGATGCATATAGAAAAAAAATGATGCAGTTGTAGCCTTTCTTGATATTACAGGAGCCTTTGACAATGCTGGCCACGATCATGTTGTACAGACTCTTAAATATAATGGTGTGTCTCCTGATTTGACCAAAGGCATCGAGGCCCTTTTATGTCACAATGAAATAAAAGTTTCAGTAGGTATGAATGAAACAGGATACATCAAGGTACTGAGAAGTGTTCCTCAAGGAGGGCCAATGTCCAGTACACTGTTCAACCTAAGCATAGATCACATTTTCAAGGAATTTTGTGACCCGCAAGTTGCTAATGCTCACGGCTATCAGCTCAATGAAGGTAAAGATCCATTAGTCTTAACAGGATTTGCTGACGACCAAGCAGTAACAGCCCGTGATATTAAGGCAGCCGAACGACTGATTAACGCTATTCAACGTAGGTTTCAAGAGATTGGGTTGTCAGTAAATCCCAGCAAGAGCACCGCTCTTGTAGTTTTGAATGGTGAACTTAGCTCTAAAGCTCTATACCTGGACGACGGGAGTCAAATTGTGTCTGCAAATGCTAGTGATACCATTAAATATTTAGGTTGCACATTCAGTGGAGAACTTTCCTGTAATGAAGATTCAATCAAAAAACTTTACGAGAACCTGAATAAACTAACCTTGTCCAATCTGTTAAAGCCCGACCAAAAACTTAACATCCTTAATCAGTATGTTTTTCCTTCACTTACTTACCCTCTTCAAGCAGCTCCACTCACTAAGCTACGTACGTCAATGTTGGAAGGGATCGATATTATTATCAGGAGGAGTGTTAAAGCCTTCATAGGATTACCAGCCAACACATCATCAGCCATGCTCTATGCTCCCCGACGTTTTCGTGGACTCGGCATCCTTCGGTGTACATGGGAAGCACCACTTCAACACCTCAATATCTCCCAGAAACTGAGTTCGGTTAAGGACCCTCAGTTTCAGAGCATTTTTGATTACGAGAGGGAGTACAAGGAATGTTTGAGTCGCTTAGAAATTCAGGAGCCACCTGATAACAATATAAATATCAGGAAAATAAGGCAACAACTTAGGGAGAAGTCATTTGAGGGTTGGTCTAATTGCAGGTGGCAGGGCATTGGAGTTAACCACTTCAAGGACTTCCCCAAAGGAAACAGTTTTATAAGTGATAAGAAAATCTTAACAGGCTCTGAGTGGAGTAATGCAGTGAAACTCAACACTAACTACGCCCCCCTCAGGGGTGTTCCAGGAAATAGCGGTGTAGTATCAGGAAATGTTGGACCCCTCTGCCGCAGATGTGGCAGAGAGAACGAAACACCAGCCCATGTGCTGGGCAAATGTCCGCATAACATGCTACTGATCACGCGTCGTCACCATCATGTGAAGAACTCCATCTCCGACGAGCTGAGAAAACAGGGGTACACTTGCTACGACGAAGTATACGCAGTAGACTCTACTGGATCTACTCGCTACTCAGACATCTTAGCTTTCCACCCAGACAACAAGACTGCTTCCATAATAGACCCTACCATAAGATTTGAAAGCAATGATCCTGAGCAGGCGGAAAATGTGCACAAAGAGAAAGTAGGAATTTATAGCAAGTGCATTGAATACTATAAGGAAAAATTTCGAGAGGTGCATGGGGAGAGGAATTATGAAGTCTACGGTCTGTGGTTCGGTGCACGGGGTACAATACCTTTAAGGACAAAAATATTTTTTGAAAAATTTAATATCAACATTGAAATCCTAAAACTCCTAGGAGAAAACATTATATTGGACTCTTTAGGTATCATAAGCCACCATATTTATTAAATTTTGTTATTGTCATTTAATGTTATTTTAAATTGTTATTATTGTTTCCATTGTTTACATTTTTTTAAAAAAAATTAATGTTTCTTTTATTCACTTTTTAAAATTTTAACTATATTACGTTATGTTATCTATATATTACTTTATTTTCATGTACCTGAACATACCTTAATGTTTGAATTTAATTTAGGACTTAGGTTTTTTTTTTTAAAAAAAAACTGTAGATTTACTTACACTTTTATATATATTGTTTTTAAAAAATACTACATTATCCTATAAAGATGTCAGCCCGATTGATTAGTACGCTGTGTTTATTAGCAATCCTTTTTAGAAGGACAGCCCACACATTTACTATTCTTGTAAATAAAGTGTTTTCTCTCTAGTTTAATATCATTATTCCGTCCTTATTAATAGATTATTTATTAATGCATGTAGATTTTTATTTATTTATTTTTTTCGGTTTTAAAACTAATTATTTATTAATTTTATTACTAAAAATGCTAGCAAAACTTATTAATTTACTGCCCTTTAAATTTATTAATCAACTTGTGCATGTAACTATACTAGATTAAAACTTTATGTATTGTTTGTAATCGTATTAATTTAATAATTACCATTTGCATATATACTAATTTAAATTTGATATTTACTTTTTAATCTTAAGTAGATTGTATTAATCAAACGGCCTAAAATGACCAATTCCAGCTGACGGCAAATAGGCCAAAGCTTATAAATGCTGAGTAAAAATAAAAACAACAACCATTGTATTTTCAACTAATAAAGCATTTTTTATTATTATATCAAACCAATATTTTACCTTAATTCAGTTATTACAGAATAAACGAATAGTATATAGCTGTAGAATTAAAGTAGTAATAATTTATCTTTTATCATGAAATTCTGCAAAGAGAGATAAAATGTTTAATAAGAATTGAACAAGGAATTAAAATGATGAAAGACTTACAGATATAATTTCACCGGACATGAGACAAAGTTTCTTATTATCATCAAGCACCGTGTTCATGTTTTCAATCCACACAGCATCGACTGGTCCATCAAACATGATCCACTTTCTATCAGGGAGGATACTCACTGCAAACTCTCTGAATGTGTTGGCCAAAACTCCTAAACAATGGACAATACAAAAATATTAGTCAATTGTCTGATAACAAGTTTAATAAAATAAATTAAAAAAGTAAATTTTATTAACCCTTACTAACACTGTCAAATAGTCCATTATTTCTAACACTACGCCTCTCAGACCTACATTAAAAGTAGACCAACTTATACACATCTAAGATTTAAATGCTGATAAAATGATGAACTTGAAACATTTCTTTGTACAATAAAATGGTTCAAAGGTGCTCGTTACGGAGAAAATTATTACCAAACTGACTCTTTAACCTGAAAAGAGCAGGTCAAAATATGCATTTTACATTTTTCCTCACTAGCACCTGCTGCAATTAAAACTGAAATTATATTATGATAATCTAATGAATAGATAAAAAATAATGTACACACTTTATAAATATGGCAATAAAATTGATTAGGAACAATAAAAAAAAATTCAATTAAAGGCAACAAGCTCAATTAGGTTAGGCTCGATAGGGTCCCTGAGGCACAGTAGACCAAAAGAAGTGGTACATTTCTAATATAAAAAAGCACAGCAAAGACTTGACGCGATCTGAAGGTTAATTAAACAGAGATAGCATACCTAGAAGGACTAATCGCTGGCGCGCTTGCGCACCGAGAGCTATCAACAAAAGTCAGCATGTACGCCTCAGAGACATATAGTTAGAAGTGCAGTGTTAAGGCGATATTATATTCTAAACAAATACCACACAAAGTAATAATTTCCAAAGATAATATTTATTAAAGTAGATTTATTAAGAGATATTTACCTTATTTCCTGTGTATTGAAATTCTGAAGATACATTATTCAAAGGTAACTCTTATGATAAAATCTCATTGACTACACATAAGGTCTAAAACCTAGTAATTAGGTTTTCCCTTACTAGAGGGCAGTGTGTGGTTGCTATAATTAGATTATATAAAATACCTAAGAGGCATTGATTCACTCTTGAAGGGGACGAAGTAGAGCTGAATATTTTTTTTTTAAAGATAGACAGTGTGGGAATCTTCAAAAACTGAGAGGGAACCTTTGAGAACATGTGGGGTAGCTTCCAACATGCAATCAGGTAGCGACCCACTATTACCAGGTAGAATCCAGCACAGGAGCATTTACACATTACTTTGTGCTGGCGCCATTTTCTTGGCTTACATAGGCAGTGCTTTTCTTTTCTTGGTTGCAATTCACAGCTGTTATGGGAACCAGCCTCACACCATGTAGGGTTGGTTCCAACTAGCAAGTCGGTAGCAACCCACAAACCTATTTCCAGGCAGAATCCACCACAAAGCCATTTGCCCATTGCTTCGTGGAGGTACCTTTTTCTTGGCCTACAAAAGCACTCTTGTTTTACTTGGTAGCTAATTCGCTACTGTCAAATAAATGTATTTCTGTCATTTTGCCTTTTGCACCATAAGATCTTTTCAGCAAAAGAGTCCACGTCTGACCATTTCTCTTTATTTTACAGCACCATACTGATAAAGTTTTCAAGAGTAATTTGGCCCACATGGTTTTCTCTCCTTATTCCACTAAGTGGAAACAAACAGTGTGGTGTGTATCTTCCTTTATATTGCTGCAGTGCAAGCAGTTAGATCTCAGCGTGTTTCTCATCTTGCACACATAAGTCTTGAACAAACCATGTCCTGACAACAGCTGTGTCAAGAAGTAAATAACCCTGAACGTGTTTCTGTTATGCCGTCCGACCAGATGTTGGATAAGGCACATCTGAATATTTAGCAACCACAAGGATTAAAGTAATAATTCTAATAAGTATAGAGGAATTTCTTTTAAAATTGGGCAAAAAGTTATCTTGTTTCACATTTTCATTTCTTTTTTAAAAAAAATAAAATAAATAATAATAATAATATCAAAAATAAGCAATACTGACCATCAGACCATTCATGAGATGCCAAATCAAATTGTCCGTAAAGTTGTCCCATTGTTATCGCTTTTGGATTCATAATTTTATATTGAACCTTAAACTCTTCCATCCTAGCTCTTTTCTTCCTATTAATTTCACCAAGAGCTTCAGCAAGAGACTACAAGTCAATAAAATACAAAACTTTTATAATAGAACACCGAAATTCACATCATGAAAAGTTGACACTCAAAATTTTCAAAAATATATTACCTGATAAGCACATGTTTTGCCACCCATTGGTTCACCAACAATCATAAGTCCGTGTCTAACTAATATCATTTCGTACAGTTGAATAATTTTATCCAAATACCACGGCACAGCTTGTAGGTTTCGATTCTCCAAACATACTTTTAGCATATCAATCAGCTCATCACTGTAACACGAATACATCAATATTTAAGCAACAACCATTATTTAACCCTTAAATGCTAATGGTAGTCGAATCGACGAGCACAGTTTGAACCTTAACCTTTTACGCTCGTATGCGATGGTGATGGGTACCCCATTCTTCTGCAGTGCTTGCATAAAATCTCTAGATATGCTCGAAAACCACATGTTTTATGCTCGATAGATATGCTCAAAAAACCAATTATATGCTGATAGATATGCTCGAAAAAATATGCTTTTAAAATGCAGAATATGTTCGAAAAATGCTGTTTAAAACTATAGAGAGGACAGTGAAACGAAAAAATCTACAACTTATCTTCATATACGAGTATTATTTCAAATTGTATTTATGATAATGATTCACTGCTATATCCACAAATTTCAAGTACATGTATGAGAAGTTTTTATGTAAAAGTTACAGTTTCAAAGTTTATTTTCAAAATGTTCAGTATTAGTCGAGTCAATTAAGTAGTAAGTAGATTGGGTTTTCTATATATTTTTTTTCACTTTTAAGTGATTTTCTTAAATCAGCCAATAAAATCTTTTGACGTCAATTACAAATGCTTAACTTATGCTGCATCATGTGCAGAGAAAGTTAATGGGGGTGGGGATTTGAATAAAAACAAGGTATTTAGACGAAAAAACCACAAGAATATGCATTTATATGCTTTTCTGAAAAAAAAAGAAAAGTTTTTTGCATTTGGGGGAGAATTTAAATAAAAACAAGTATTTAGACGAAAAACCACAAGAATATGCATTTTATGCTTTTCTGAAAACAGCCGTTATATGCATTTATATGCTCGATAAATTTAAATTCTGTTGGTCCCAGAGAGGTGAAAATACCAACAAAAGGCTTCTTTCAATGAGTACTAGTCAGGAAAAAAATATGCAAATATGCTCAAATCCGAGCCCTAGTAATAAACATAGGGAATTAATTGGTCGTCGAATGAGCCTATAGCCTGGGAAATGGGCCTGGGGTAAGGAGCAATAGGCCTAGGGGTAAGGGGGCAATGGGTCTAGGGTAATTGGTCTTGGGCCAGAGACCAGTGGCCGATAATCTGGGGCCTGGGGCACTTAGCAAAGGGTCTAGGGCTTTTGGCCTGGGGCATGGGACCTGGTGCATTAATGTTCACTCAATTTCAGATTCTTTTGGTGTTCCTACTAAGTTATTTGTCATCAAATGTTTGTATATCTCACTAAAAGATTTAATAATGAGTTCTTAATAGTTTTCTCTGTATAAAAGTGTGGTTTCAACCCAAAAAATGTATTTTCTGCACATGTTAGTCGAATCTACGAAGGTTTAGTAATACCAGCCATCCAATTACCATTAGCATTTAAGGGTTAATCAAAATTAACTAGGTAGCTTTAAGATATATTTTAAAGTTATAAAGTTCTTGCACAGTAACTCCTTTAAAATAAAGAAAAAAAATAGTACTTAGGCTTCTGTAATAATTGATACCATAATGTTTTTTTTTTATGCTTCAAGTTTCCCCTGAAGATATCCCCAGCACTGAGAGTGTAACATTTGAGTGCACAACTACCAACATGTGGGTGCCACTAGGAGATAAAGAACGTCATTGTAATACAAAATAGATATCCAGGAGTCAGTTCTCCTCATGGGACAGTCATGTTGACAGACAGTCAGTTGTTAAAGGACATATAAAACTTTATAAGGTGTATTTACCGGTCAGGCTGAGGTAACTCAGTGCCAGGAAACAGATCTTGATAAATACCAATAAATAATGGCAGATCCTGTAACAATAAAAATGTATATTTATTAATAAAAAAGGTAGTTATTAAATATGGTGCTTACACTATTAAACCAAAGAAAAAAAAGAAAAAAAAAATTATACCTCAGATAAGAAGGTAATAAATATGATGAGGT
>KZ653984.1:0-11477 GCA_001010745.2 Gerris buenoi
AGAGAGAGAGAGAAATAAAAAACAAAAAAACATTTTAAACCCCTAAAACCTCTGAAACAAACTTTCGCCTCCGGTTTTTGAAACGGTCCGAAATAAACAAAAAGCCCCGGACAAATAGAAGGCATTGAGTGAGAGTACAAGGGCTTTCCCTCGGGGAAATTGTTTCATGTTCCTTGACGAGTCTGCCGAGGCAAAGTTTCACAAAACAGACAACTTTCATTTGGAGAGGGAAAAGTGAGCCAGATTTCATCATTTTGAGGGGTAAGGAGAGCCAAAACCTACCTCCAACTTAACACACCAAACCGAGCTCATAGACTTTCACCCAAATCCTCCATATTTCCTTATCCCTTCTTTCAATCATATCCTCCGTCTTTACTTATTCCATTTCTCAATAATTTCTTCCGTCTTTGTCCTTCTTAATCCTCTTCGAATGATGTTTAAATAACCTCTTTATTTATTTCTACAGAGCAGTAACAACAACGTAGTAAACTCTTCCTTAAATATAATTACAGATACCAATTTTCTATTTGTTCAGTTGTCACGTGTTTTCGCAGGTAAATTCAATTTGTATTGAAACTCTAATCGAAATTTGAAGTTAAATAATTCAAACCCATTGCGAAATCAAACCTTGTCTTCCATATTAAACTTTACATTTCATTATATTTCCAAGAAAATAAAATTTTATTCAGAAAAGCGACTATTATGTCCCGATGTTTGACCTTATATTATGGCCTTTAACTTAACGCTTGGTTTGGGTTTCAGAATAGTTCGTGAATACATTGATCAATTCTGCTCATTTATGAATCAAAATCGAGTTTCGTAGTGATATTTGCCTAGATGATTTTAGTGTTAATTTTACAACATCCCTGATGATACTTCTAATAGAGAAAGTGGAACGTTGTACTCTACATATTCTATCTCTGAATACGTGGTGGTCTTCAACTTAATACATAAAATGTAAATTATTATTATGATTGTTTAAATGAAGAAGTTGGTTTACGTTTAAATAAATTGGCTTAATGTTTCACAAAATTGGTTAAATTGACCGATATTTTGTGATAAAATCAAACATCATGACAATAATTACACACTAGTTTTAATTTAAAATAATCTATAATTGTCTAACCACTAAGGATATGGTTATTAAATCTTCGTTTTTAATCAAAACGATGTTTAATTTAATTAACTTATTATTGCACTATAAACAAGCAAATGATTTACCAATTAAGAAAGAAGTTCACTTTCAAGAAAATAAAAACACTGAGACTTATATCTTTGATAATCCAAGTGATAATTTTCTATACTTGTTTTTAGAATTTAAAAAAAAAAAAAATTCTATAATTAAAAATTGCAGAGAATACATCTGTTTGGTCTGAGGGTTAGTGGCGCCCGGGGTTTGGTCTGGCGCCCCAAGGCGGCGCCCCGCTCTGGCGCCGTCTGACTCCCCACGCTCTGGCCCTGAAGGGCTCCAGCCCTTTTTATGGCCCATAAAATAACCCCGCTCAGCTACATAAAAGATTTTATTTCCTCCTTAGCCACAGTTCTCTCTTTCTCCCGCTCTTGATTTAGTAAAAGGATGAATCTATTGATAGCTTATGTTTTATTATACGAGTAATGAAAAAGAGAGAAAAAAACTAAAATTTATTAAATACTTTTTTTCTTTTTTCGTAGGACAAAGTAGTGATAAATATATCGAGTTTTGAAAACGAGATGATTCTAATAAAATTCCAATAATTTTTGGGTAGATATAACTTTGGTTAATTTAATTACCTAAACTTGATATTTAATTAACTAAAATTAATCGAATCCTTCTCCCTGCAAAGTTGTTTTCATGTTTTAAAACAAAGTTAAAGAAGCGCTCACAGATTCAAACCGGAGGTTTAAATCGACTCGAGAATAATTAGCCAAGATAGGGAACTTTTAAACCTTCCCTCACTTGAAATCCTCTCAATTCTAACGCGTTTTCAAGAGAAGGAGAAAGAGAGAGAGAGAGAAATAAAAAACAAAAAAACATTTTAAACCCCTAAAACCTCTGAAACAAACTTTCGCCTCCGGTTTTTGAAACGGTCCGAAATAAACAAAAAGCCCCGGACAAATAGAAGGCATTGAGTGAGAGTACAAGGGCTTTCCCTCGGGGAAATTGTTTCATGTTCCTTGACGAGTCTGCCGAGGCAAAGTTTCACAAAACAGACAACTTTCATTTGGAGAGGGAAAAGTGAGCCAGATTTCATCATTTTGAGGGGTAAGGAGAGTCAAAACCTACCTCCAACTTAACACACCAAACCGAGCTCATAGACTTTCACCCAAATCCTCCATATTTCCTTATCCCTTCTTTCAATCATATCCTCCGTCTTTACTTATTCCATTTCTCAATAATTTCTTCCGTCTTTGTCCTTCTTAATCCTCTTCGAATGATGTTTAAATAACCTCTTTATTTATTTCTACAGAGCAGTAACAACAACGTAGTAAACTCTTCCTTAAATATAATTACAGATACCAATTTTCTATTTGTTCAGTTGTCACGTGTTTTCGCAGGTAAATTCAATTTGTATTGAAACTCTAATCGAAATTTGAAGTTAAATAATTCAAACCCATTGCGAAATCAAACCTTGTCTTCCATATTAAACTTTACATTTCATTATATTTCCAAGAAAATAAAATTTTATTCAGAAAAGCGACTATTATGTCCCGATGTTTGACCTTATATTATGGCCTTTAACTTAACGCTTGGTTTGGGTTTCAGAATAGTTCGTGAATACATTGATCAATTCTGCTCATTTATGAATCAAAATCGAGTTTCGTAGTGTCGTTTGCCTAGATGATTTTAGTGTTAATTTTACAACANTATATATATATATATATATATATATTTGGTATAACGTCTGCGTGATAAAGACTAATACTAAATAATATATATATACAAGAGAGCTATTATAGAAAATTAATATTGAAGTTAACTGTAAATGTTAACTTCACCAAAACTCTATAAAAAAAAATCTATAATTATCTTAATCTTAATCTGGCTCTATTTCCTAAATTTCTAACAACCCTATTTTTCCAAAAAAAACCTTAGTGACATTAGAAAATTTAGTCGTAATCTGATATACACTAAAATAATATTATTTATTTTAGTAAACTATTTTCTTCTTTAAAGTCTCAAGTTTCAAAAAGAAAAAAAAAATCTTTATTTTTAAATTACTTTGGAATGATACCGGATTTTGCAGGGGTTTTACTTTCTGAAACAAAATATAGTTTATTTTCCTACAATTTACAAAAATAATATTTTAAAATACGTTAACCATCGAAGCCTGATCCTTTATTTTACCAAGGAGCTTATACAATGTCCGAATTCCTTGATATTGTTCTCATGCACGATTAGCCATAAACACAAATCACCCACCAACATTTTTCTTTAATCTCCCTCATCTTCGAACTCTTTCTTCATATGGGAACAGTAGTGTTATATTTCATCCAGGTTATATGGTGAAAATGAACTTGGATTGAGGACACACTGAAAAAGATATGTGACCCCATTGAAATAGAGACCGTTGATAAGAATCCTCAAGATAATAAGAGGAGGACCCAAATGCGAAGATTTGTTATATAAAAAGATATTTCAAAGGCTTGATTTGTTTATGTTGCATTACTGGAATTGATGGTAATGAGGCATCGAAATTTTCAATGAAAAAGCCACGCGATGCTTAGTTAAAATGTTAAGCCGCCTGGAGACGATGATCCCGGCTAGGAAGAAGAAAGGACTTTAATAAGTTTATAAGTTAGTTAGTTATAAGGACTTTTTAAGTTTACTCTATTTATGTATATATTTAGAGCGGGCAGCGAAATAAGTGCGTCTTACTAGAAGATATGACAGACTGCCTGAGGAGCTATGGCCTTTTTGGCAGTTTCGAAAATCTGCAGCTAGGGGGACGATCTTCATACAGGGGCTATAGGAAATAACATTTTATTAATCATAAAATGGATAAATAAATAAAAGATAGAATTGATAAGGAAGGTTTGATAAGTTACAGGGGGGAAGGAGGAAGGTTATGATGTCACATTTTGGAGAGGAAAGTTTTGATACTATATTTAAGAGGGGAAGCTACGTGTAGATATTTAGATAGGTAAGGTCACAACTAGCCCAATATCAGTTACTCCCTTAAACATTTCTAACTTCTACGCCCATTGGTTTCACTTCTATATACATTTTTTAAAAGTACTCATCCCATAGAATAGAATCAAGCTATGAAGCCTCATAGCTTAATGGATATAGATGGTTGGTTGCAAGTAGCCCACAACACAAATGGTCTAATATTTATTTCAACCGTCTGCGCACAAATAAGTAAAAATTGATTTTTTTTCACAGATTTAAAAATGGGAGGAGGAATTAAATCAATTAGACAATAATGGGTTATAACATCATAGCGCCATTAAAGTGTACGCGACAGGACTGCGAGGAAGAATTAACAGACTTTCATCTGCAAAAGTATACAAGCATACTTGATTTTGAAGAAATGTAGATGTTTGTTGAAAGGAGGCCTCAGATCATTCCCATATTATTTTCAACTATCTCCGCATATTAAATATTAAATAAAAATAATTGTGACCCAATTGGCGATCTAGGAAGCTATTTGCCACTCTAATTGGCAGACTTTTTTTTTTGTAAAAGAAATGTATGAAAAGTAGAAGCGAACAAACGCTTCAAAATTTAGCAAAGATGAAGTAAAGAAGCTATTTTGACTGACATCAAAAGACAAATCAAAATTCTAACCGAAACAAAGCTATGGTCTTAAAGTCTAGAATATTATAGGGTGTAACGAGTAGAAAACTAGAAGAAAATTCCCTTCAGGGCTTTTCTTTAACTTTTCTTTCATACGTTTAGATTTGGACCTTTTATAATCATAAAGACCGAGCTTTGTCAACTACCTAAATTACTACACAAATATTACACATATGTTTACACTATAAACTAAACAAGACAAATGCAAAGGAAAGCTTTTAAAAGCAAAAATCTTATGGAAAAAATGTATTTTTGACATATTTCTAGTGGATAGCACAACAACATATAAGGACTGATTTTTTTTTTATTATATTACAATAAATAAACCTTAAACTATAAGAACATTGGCTGGACAAGATCGATCAAGCTTATTAGTGGAAGGAAAGCTAAGCTTTACTTTCCATAATTAACCATATTCGACTTGAGAAGCATGCTCTTGCCCAGGTGCCAGTAAACTCGCTTGAATTGACTGGAGTTTTGAATTCCCATTGACCAACTGTAAAACAGTAAAGGCTGTTATGTGCCGCTCAAATACTCTTTTCCTTAATCATTATTACCTCAGGGGTTTTCTTAGAACTAGTTTAGGTACTAAGGGCAGATTACTCCAAACGCTACAATTACTTAGACGCTACAAGTGGAAGTCCACTATTTTTCTCGGACATTAATTCTTTTAATCACACATTACNCTATACTTTTATTTTTACTGTGCTGATAGATATTTTGATATCCACTTAATTTAAAATAAATAAGAAGAAACCATTCAATTCGAATGATATAATCAAAGCAAGCTCGAAGATATAAACGCTACAAGTGGAAGTCCACTATTTTTCTCGGACATTAATTCTTTTAATCACACATTACTCACTTGGATATCCAATCATTCATTTTAACATTAATTTATCTATTTTTTTCTTACCACATGATCAATCTTTTTTATCATGCAGCGCTTGTGAAGGAGACATTACCGAACACATACACAGCTTCACACTTTATTTTACACACATATGCGTGCTTTTCATCCGCCACACAGTTAGGAATTATTATTATTTTATTATATATCTTTCATCTATTGTAAGCATTTATTTACCTCTCTATATTACATTTTTCTCATATTTATCCAGCAACTTTGTGTACTTATTTATTACTATATTTTTAATGACTCTATCTTAACCTCCCTACCTACTCAATACCTTAACTGACCCGGCATGCAGCGGAATCAGGCGCAAGCCCTTTCGTTCTGAACACTTAGCATAAAATTATTGTCTGTACATGATTTCTATCACATATATTAGAAGAAAACTTTTTAACATTTTTAATACAAATTAATTGTATTTTCACAAAATTTAATTCTTACTGTTGCTTCAAAAGTTTATGTTTCGTTCCTTTAAACTTTTTTTTAAACAAGTTTTATTCAAACATTAACTCATATTAAAGCATACTTTATTAAATTTATTTTTTTAGTTATTTATTTCAAACTTTTTTACTTAAATAAATAAAGAGTTTTGAATTCCCATTGCACAGTAAAAAAAAATCAGGCTATTATGTATATTTAAAAGGCTATTATGGGCCGCACAAAAACTCTTTTCCTGTATCATTATTATCTCAGGGGTTTTCATAGAACTACTTTAGTTACTAAGGGCAGATCACTCTAAAATAAAAACTTAAATTCTGTTAAGAACACCATCACATTTTTCTTCCAATATAAGACGCCAAAAGCTTATTTTTTCAAACTAAATAGCCTTGAACTAAATAAGTATAACTGCAAGATAAAAATAACTTTTTATATACTATGTTCTTTAATTTCTGTTGCATCGTATGTAGTGTTGATAATATATTAATTGTTATTGTTACATATTATGTTAGAGAAAAAATAAATAAATAAATAAATAGTCCCCAATTTATTTACTTCAACAACTAATTGGTCGACAACCAACTATTCTAAAAGCTTCAAATGTCTAGCTACTCGGTAAGTTGGTTAAAAATCGATTGCAAGATTTTTACTGGACCCACTAACAAATAAAAAAACAAGAAAGCAAGCTAATAAAAACGTAGTAAAAAAATATGATGCGTCGGCAAACGACGCTTATAGGGANGCAGCGGAATCAGGCGCAAGCCCTTCCGTTCCGAACACTTAGCATAACCTTGTCTGCACGTGATTTCTATCACATACCTATATTAAAAGAAAACTTTTTAATGCAAATTAATTGTAATTTCACAAAATTCAATTCTTACTGCGGCTTCAAAAGTTTATGTTTCGTTCCTTTAAACTTTTTTTTAAACAAGTTTTATTCAAACATTAACTCATATTAAAGCATACTTTATTAAATTTATTTTTTTAGTTATTTATTTCAAACTTTTTTACTTAAATAAATAAAGATTTTTTGTCAAAAAACAAACAAATATTTTATACATTTCAAGTTTTAAATGTAATGTTTTATTATTTGAAATTTATTTGAAGACGATTTAATACCATATATTTGTTCTCAGAACATACATAGTATAGTAATAAATGAGATTTATTTACTTGTAAAATTTTGTTGCTTTATTATTTTTTCATATAAATCGCAATATGTATTTTGTATTGCGATTTATGTACGTCAATATAAATTATTCAAGTAATAAATTCAGGTTTTACATTTTGAGCGACTGTTTTTCCAAATAAAAAAGTTCTTTGAAAATGATCTATATACAATGTCTTAACACCCACTCACCGAGAAATTAGATTTATAACAATGATTTTATTGTTTCATAACAATGATGAGGAGTAAAGTGTTAAATCTCTCCATAATAATTAATTATTGCGTTGATCGGAACTTAAAACAAAAATCTTTTAGTAGAAGTATTTAGTAACAATGTAGAAGAGATAGTGGTGTTAAAATGAAAGCATAAAAAGTATTTAGATGATACCATGTTTGTAGTGAAGTTTTCTAAAGAAGAAAAGATATAAAAATATTATAAAAAAAGGGAAAATCTTTGGAGAAAAACATTATAATGTTGATACGATACAGGACAGAATGCTTTGTTGAAAAACTATCCGGGCTGGCTCGAGGACAAGGGATAAGGAATTCCAGGACCAAGGCAATGGAAGGACATTTTCACAACGGCAGAGCTTTTCACTGCTCCCTGTCACGTCTAGGTCACCTTACATTTATAGTTGGGGCTACGTATAGTTAAACAGGCCCACTCTCTCGCCGGTTCAGAATTCCAGCTGTAAGAGGGTCCTTTCCACTAGCTGCAGCTCTCCTCCATAACCCCTCTTAGCCGGGTTAAGAAAAGAAAGAAAAAGTTATTTTTTTGAATAAGTACGAGCCCGTGCTTGGAATGATAAGAGCTTTCTTTTCGATATCTTGAGGTAGTCTAGAAGCCCTTATCTCACCCTTTAGAGAGGGAACAAGTTTTCCAACTACTTCAGTTTGGAACTTTTTCTTTTTTCTCCCTCTTTCCTTCAGTAGAAAACTTTGTCAGGGAAAAGTCAAGTTTCCACCTTGGAAAAGAGCCGAAACAAGTTTCTCATTTAGATACAACTTAGTCACTTTCAGATCATCGATTCCTCCAGTAAAATACTGAATAGACCCAATAAAAAACCATCTCTTTTAAACAAACTAATAACAATGGTACCCTAATATTATACCTAATCTTTTGATAATTCTTCATAATCTCAATTACTTTCATTAGCTAGTCGGCTAAAACGAAAGACAACGACATTCACTTTCAATTTCAATACTTTAATCCATGAGCATGGATTAACACTAAGTTTTAATGAACAAATTAAAAGTTGAACTTTTTTCTATTATAAAAAGTATTATTATGCTACTTTCTAATGCTTTTATTTTATTATTGTCAGGGCTTTAGCCAACAATAATGTTTTTAATCACGCTACTTTTTATAACTAATTAAATTTTATTCCCAACTTATAAAAACGGGCAATCAGTTCTCATTCCCTTTTTATGACGATCGAATTTTCATTATAGTTTGCATCTACGTTTGAAAACTCATACACTCATGTTACGGGTGCCCTATGATTTTATACGATCTTGCATTTAAATATTCAGTTTAATGAGAAGGTAAAATTAATAGCAATATATGTTGAAAGATTCAAATCATTGATATAATAATAAAAGGGAAAGGGAGAATAAAAAGTATGTCTGACATCTATTTTACCTATCTGATTTAGGGATCCGTTATTCTGATTTTTGGCATGATTCTCAACTAAAACTTGCAGTTAATTGCGATTAGTAAGATATATTATTTTGAAAATTTAAGAAATTATAGTTTACAAACGAATAATTAAATATATATCACATAATATAGTAACCATAAATTTTATATTGAAGGTGAAATATTGCCACGTGCCAATTCGTAATCAATCTTATAACGCGAATGAATGCTGCTTGCATGACTGGTTAATAAAACATAATAATTACATATAAATAATTTATCGCTATTGCATTTGTCCTTGCTACTTTGACTGCTTATAAGCAGTGAAAGTGAAATAATAAAAGTCAGTGAATAAGAAAGGAGTGACGAATTCAAACACGCTTGTGGAGAACATATACTGCTATAAGCTTAAAACTGCTTATAAGCAGTAGGTATATGTCCACAATTTTTTTTAGTTCGTCACTCCTTTATTCTGTATCATCTATATTTAGTTTTGCACATGACAAGTAAAATTTTTAGTCCTATACTTTTATTTTTACTGTGCTGATAGATATTTTGATATCCACTTAATTTAAAATAAATGAGAAGAAACCATTCAATTCGAATGATATAATCAAAGCAAGCTCGAAGATATAATCAATAAAAGCTTCAATACATTCCTACAGTCTGTCCCAAACGATCCCAAAAACTTTAAAATCTTACAGATATTACTTATTATATTAAAACACTTAAAGCATTGAATGATTAGAATTATAAGTTAGTTGATAACAAACATTTGGTTAAAAAAAAGCTAGATATTTATATTCCATTGAATAAAGGACGGGCCACACCTGTCCGCACCGTGCCCGCACCGTACGACGGCCGTGTGTTGGACAACTAAGGAAATGTCAAAAAGTAAACAAAACAAATAAAATGTCGGTGCGGAGAGGTGTGGACCACGCCTAACATTTCCTTAGGTTTATTCCTTACCGAGTGTTGTCTAACACACGGCCGTCACACGGTGCGGGCACGGTGCGGACACGGTGCGTACAGGTGTGGCCCGGCCTTAAATCAGACTTTATTGTATAGAGTATGTTAATATGAAAAATAACAGTAATAAGTTGTTTGCTAAAAAGTCAGGTATGTTGTATGCTGATACTTTTATTCGTATAAAAAAAAACAATTAACTTTAACTGAAGAAGGTTGAAAAAGCAACTCATATTACACCATTTTTACTCTGCCAAACTGTTTGATTTATTTTATACGAATAAAAGTATCAATTTGCTCAGCCGGTTGAAATTAGTCTGTGTTTTATTTGAGAGCTACGTTCCACAAACCATCCGAATATTTTTATAATTAGATGGGCATTTAGAAGATATAGGTGTAGAAACAAATAAGCTAAGAACTTTGAAACTTATATCATAAATGAGTTATTTAGATCTGCCATCCCAATTTCATTAAAATCGGACGATTAGTTTTTATAAGTTGGTTGTACAGACACGGGATCCCAAAAATGTTCTCTGAGGACTCTGAGACAACAAATTTTCGTTCTTCAGAACGATTACATATATTATATAGCTTCTGTTGCTCTTGGTAAGCTCGGAAGCAAAAATTAGTAGCTATTGTTTCAATTTTATTTAGATTAAAGTAATTTCTACCTTGTTAAGTAAGCCTCGTCAGGCGTACTTTGTTTATTTTTATTTATTATGATAATATGTACCTTGATCATTATTATTTATCAGATCTTTCACTTAGGAATAAAATGTATAGTTATTCTTTATACAGTCCGCCTTTTTTATCACCTATTGTCACTCAAATTTAATTTTTCACATTCAATAAAGAGAGCCAGAGAGACCATGTCGCTTCAGACTCTTTGCCACGTCGCTCAGCCATCAATTAATTGGAGGCATGTGCACGAGGTCGTGGCAAAAATTATAGTTTAGGAACGAAAGCTACTTTTAGCGAATTTTCGAAGAAAATTGAGCTATTGCAATGGCTTCAAAATTTTTGTAATGCAATTTTTGAAAATTTTTTTTCATGGAAATCCGTTTCAGACCATTCTGAATCGATTTCTAAAATTTAACACTTTTACAGGGTGTCCCAGCTAATATGGAACAGCGAAATATCTCCGGAACCATAATAGATAGAAAGATGCGGTTTTCAGGGTTCGATAATGCCTAAAAAGACGCTTCCAGAACATATGCTGAACATTTACAGTGTTCAGCAGAAGTGAGTGAAATTTACGAAATTAAAAAAAGTGAATAGGAAGCTATATTTTTAATACTGGATTTGGACTCCACGGCTAAAAACAAGAATTTTTTACTTTTGGAAATTTTTTGCTCCGAGCATTAGTTTGCCGTCTGGAGAGCCCTGAATGTGCTAAAGTTGAAACTTTAAGTCCATTTTACAGCTGAATGGATTTAGGAAAATAATTCAAGAGACCAAAAACTTCTTATTTTTAGCCATAGAATCCAAATCAAATCTAAAATTCATACCTTATATGTAACTGTTTTTTGTCTAAAAAAGTGTTCAGCAGGGCTCAAAAAGTGAAAAAAAAAAAAAA
>KZ653985.1:6938-20153 GCA_001010745.2 Gerris buenoi
ACTAACGTTTGTCACACCTGGTTTTAGTTTATGGCTAAGTTTTATGACTTAGTTTTTCAACGTCTAACATGGCTGCATGTGTATATATTTTAAGAAGCAGATTATCTCAATAACATGAACAAAATAAATCATTAAATTAAACAAAGAATATAAAAAATATAAATAGAAATGTATCAAAAGTTTACTACTCTTTAAGTTTACTTCTATATTTTATTAGGTATACTGAAACATGCGTAACAGGCATGTGTTGCAGTATAGTATAACATATAAATTACGTATTTAAGAGCATGAAAAATATCAGGGTTCATTTATAGCGGAAATACTGTTTCAGTCTTTTCTGTCATATTATTTCCTGATTTCCCAGTGTTATAGCAGCTCTGTAAAATGTCACGTGAAACCCTAATTACCACTTCATACGATTGTATAAATTTAATATACATATATATATATATATATATTTATTTATGTGTGTGTGAATATTTTTGGCTGTCTGTATAAACATTATATTACTGATATGACGAAAAATATGTTAGATTAAAAAAATACGTGTGGTGTCGTGGGACACCCGGCACCCGGTAGGAAAGAAGTTCCTTACATTTTTCATTGAATATAAATTATAAAATCACAATGCTAAGAACGTATACATTGCTAACTACTTATACATGGCGGAGTTAGAAAAGGGACAAAATTAAAAGTAACGAACTGTTTGTACCTGGCAGAGTTAAGGCAAAATCAAAAGAAAATCATTATTTGTATAAACAAAGCAAGCGTCTTACTATAAATATATAGATATTAAAATATAAGAAAAAAGTTGATTACTATGAGTTTATTGTGAAAGAGTATGTTTGTTAAAAGAGTTTGGATTGAAATAGGACTGTTTTCTACCTACCCGGCCAATTAATTTGAAATATTATAAAAGATATCTCTTCAAATACTCCACAGCTTCTGCTTTTATCAGATTGTTTTATTTATTTACAAAAAAAAGTGACATTTTTGACATATACAACAAAAATAATCAAAACAAGTCAAGCAACAGGCTTCATTAATAACATTTTTTCCTGTCTTTTGAAGCTTATGTTTACGCGAGCGTTGCGCGTGAACCTTGGGCGGATAACGTTTTCCGACGAAATCAGCCTTGGCATTGGTAAAATGAACATGTGTTCCAAATTTCAACAAACTCGGTGAGCTTTTACTCAAGTTATCGTCATCTGTAGATTTCGTGACGGATTTTGCGTGATGGTGATTTTGTGACGGTTTTTTTTGGTCGTTTTTTTTCGGATTCACTCCCGGGCTCCAGAACGTGCCATAAGGAACTTCTTTCCAATAAAAATGCATCGGTTTTTTATCGTATAAATAATTTTATGTGTACAAAAAGTAAATAACAACGGTTAAGAAATCGCTAGATTTGAGTTTGTTAATAATATATCTCCCCTATACACATACACACACACACTTTAAGTGGGTATATTAAATAAGCTTAGTTTTCATATTTAGTTTTTCATATCATGCCAATAATTATCACATTGTAACCGTATTATCTCGGTGATGGAGAATAGGAGTTATCCAGTATCAGTTACTAGTAGATGGTGAATGTCGTAAAATATTCAAAGTCAAATATTGGATAGTATTGATTTTCAAGTTCAAAATTGTAAATATAATATCTGAGAGGAAGATGGTGAAAACATTATAATTCCAACTGTTATTAGAAGGAAACAATTTTGGAGAGAGATGAAGGTTTGGGAGATAGAGAAGTGGAATCGGCAGTTAGAGCAAAGTTGGAACCAGAGAGAGGTATTAACCAAATCCACAGGATTATAATTCAATCACAACTTAGGAGCTACAAGTTAGGTTTCTAAGGTGTGTGTCGTATCTAACTAAGCCTCACTACAACTGGGTATTACGGAACTGTGCCAGGGGCAACTCTCCTCACCGGATTATAACCTTTTCGTGTAACTTTAACCTTCTTCCTGTCACCACATTTGTACCCATTGCTTCTCCAAACATTCTTCTATACAAGAACTACTCTCTATGCTTTCCTAACTGACGCAACTCGTTCTTACTTACTTTCATCTCGTGTCTCATGCCATAATCAACAAAGTAAAAGCTTTCAACTAATAATATGGAATAATAATAATATGGTATTGACACCCATCAAATCATCCACTAACCAAATTCAGCGTGATGTTAGCTTGCACATGTTTCTTAAAGTATTAACCCTGAAAATAAGTTGGTTGGCCAACACAATACCTTCGTACGCTTGTGAATAGTAAAAAAGAAAAAAAAAGAAAAGAAACGCAATCCTTTCGTATCCTTTGTGAATAATTAAAAAAAAATCATTAGTATTTAAATAACATTCCTTTTTCTTTTCGCGTTTTCAGAAATTTTATCATTTCATAGTTTTAGCTGCTAACTTCTAAATTAATTTAACGCATTTACTTCCTAGGTACAAAAGTAAAGAGTATGTAGATGTATTTTTACTAAGTATAAATTGAAATTGTTTTAATAGTTTGGATATTCAGTCCGATTAAAGGCCGGGCCACACCTGTCCGCACCGTGCCCGCGCCGTGTGAAGGCCGTGTGTTGGACAACACTCGGTAAGGAATAAACCTAAGGAAATGTTAGGCATGGTCCACACCTGTCCGCACCGTGCCCGCGCCGTGTGAAGGCCGTGTGTTGGACAACACTCGGTAAGGAATAAACCTAAGGAAATGTTAGGCATGGTCCACACCTCTCCGCACCGACATTTTATTTGTTTTGTTTACTTTTTGACATTTCCTTACTTGTCCAACACACGGCCGTCATACGGTGCGGGCACGGTGCGGAAAGGTGTGGCCCGGCCTTAAGGTGGAGATATGCCGTCAAATTGGGGAAGTAGCTTGCACGCCAAAAGAGGTTATTTGCCAGTAATGGGTTACCAAGGATTTTATCAATTTTTTATCTGCTTGCTTGCTACAGGCATTCCATTTAAAATATCCACGTGCAAGCTGGCATGTTTTTTTTTAAGCTACAGGCATGTGTGTCTCACTTCATATACGCGGGTTTTCTTGATATGAAGTGTAAACGAACTCTATAAATTTTAATTTGTTATTTAGTTTGTTCTTGATAAAGTCTGTGCGTGCGTGTTTATTCATAAAAGCTCTTTCATACTTCCTTTCTTAATTCTTGCTAGTATATGTATGTCCGTAAGTGTTCCTTCATTTTTATATCTTTCTTGCTTGTTCGTTCATGCTTGTACATGGTCGTTCGTACTTGTTGATTGAACGCACTTTGAGAATCGTATTATATAATTATTTTTTTACACATGAGAAAATAATTACGCAGAGTCACTGCTGTAGAGTTGTCTTAGTGAAATAAAAGAACGAGTTTGTCTGTTTCAATGTAGTTTATTTTACGACTCTGTCAGGAATAATTGCCTGTTGCACTTTACATCCGTTGGATTGGTCGGATTAAAGCGATGCATCTTCGCTGTGTTTCAGGTTGCTCGTCTAGGTGGATACTAATTAATCAAAGGTGAATTTACGAGTGGTGTGTAGCAGTATTTCTAGACTGAGGTCGTATATTAGATGGTCTGAAGTGTTCACCGCTCGTAGCCTTGCAGTCGATTCAATGTTTCTATCTGACTAATGACTAGACTTCTATATACGGCACGTGTAACAAACCTACACTATATGCACAGCACAACCTCGTTTTACAATGCTCTGTGTATTTTAATTGTCAAAACTAGAATTGTAACAATTCCAATGTATTTTGTTATACACATACTGTAGTTTTATAGACCGAGGAAAAAGTGCGAAATCAATTAAAGCGTGTGTACCCAAACCTTTGAAATTAACATTAAAAAAACATCGAAGAATTTTAATTGTAGAATCAAAGAAGAAGTAAAAATGTCTGCCAATTGGTGTAGAATATTGTCGTGGAACGGCGATTTTAGTTTAGTTTATTTAATTTTTTATAATATTTATTATTAAAATATTATTTAGTTTTTTTTCCTCTCTTTGGAATACTTGTTGAAGTTGGGAAATAGTTTTTTATGTAACTAGGCAGCAAAATGGAATTTTGCTGACAAGTTTTTAAGTTTTAGTTCCGAGCCAAAGGCGAGGATAGGCTAAACAAATTTACTGCAGAGGCGAAGCCGAGGCAGAAAATTTACTATTTTACTGACGAGGCGAAGCCGAGTTGTTGAAATGTTAATTACCTGCTGAGGTGTAACCGAAGCAGGTAATCTTTAAACGAGTCAGGAATATTTCCTTTGCTGCATAGTTACATACAATATTTTATCTACTAACGGCAGAAAAATTACAATAATTATTATATTACCTTTTCAATATATAAAAGATTTAAAGAAATTAAAGTTGTAAAAAAAAAAAAAAGTTTGAGTCATCAAGAAAACAAAACAAAGGCAAAACAATTCAGTTTTGCCACTTTTTTTATTAACAACTGTTTTTTATCTCATTTTTAGAGTTTTTTTTTTAAATAATCATTGTAAAATAGTAAAATATATTTGTCACTATAATTATTTAAGTTATTTTCAAATAAGATATAACTATTTAGCAGAATATTACGCTTAAATATATAAAAATAAACAATGTGAGAGTGTTTATAACCTGCGATGAAGTAACCTTTTTTTAGTAAAATTTTCTTAAAATGTGACAGCCTGTTGTTATTTTGCTGACACTTTGAACTTTTGCTGACACTTTGAACTTTTGCTGACACTTTGATATTTTGCTGACACTTTATTCAAAAGAATCAAGAAAAATGACATTTTGCAGACTGAAAACAGTACAACAATGCTTAATATTGCTGCCGTGAGTAGATAAAAGAATTTAATGAAAGTCAGTGTTGAAGGAACATTCAAAGCATTGTATTAGCTTTCAAATCGTTTCCAAATTCAATTCTCAAGAACCAAGTAGACAAAAGGTAAATTCTATGTGTTAATAAATCAATTTTGGACAGATATATTAAAAGTCATTTCAAACAGTATTCAACTATAAAAATATATAATTTCGCAAGAAAACAGCAGAGTTCATTTCTTTAAATGCTAGCAGAGCGTGGTTTTCTTGAAAAATATAGCTTTTTCACGTCACATAATTATAAAATTAAATCCTCGACAGTTTTTTCTCCAATGTGATAGTGACTTATCATGAATGAGGTGAAGTTCAATAACCAAACACCGAATTCACACAGAACAATTGTAACCGAAACAATTGACCGGTTTCAGTTGTTCTAATGCAGCCACTTTCAGATAATCTGATGCTTATTGCATGACTTTAGAAGTACAAATCAAGACTTAGAAGTATCAGTACTGTCATGTAGTTCTAAAGGCATTCAATGACCATCAAATTATCTGAAGAGGTCTGCATTAGAACAGCCGATACTGTTAAATTGTTTTAATTACAATAACTAACAACTGGGGCCACTACTACTAACTAACAACGGGGGCCGGCGTGGCTGAGCGGTTAGCGCCCTAGCTCTGAAACCAAGGTCCAAACCCCGACGTGAGTTCGAATCCCGGAGGGGTCAGACTTGTTTCTTACTGATGACCTCATCGAGTAGATGAGTAAAGTGGTTGGATAACCCCCCATCCTGTAATGACCCATGTAGCTGTCGAACGTGACTAAAATAAAAAAAAAATAAATAAATAACAACTTTTGCTATTTGATAATTAATCTACAGTCTGTCACAAACTAGAGTTAGTGCGTTGGCAGCGTGGGAAATCGAGTGACACACAGATTGGCCAACCTCTGAGGGAAAAAATAAGGCCTCTACATTTACCTTCTGATATGGTTATCCTGAGGGCAAATCTTGAGCTCTCATTGGCTCCCCACCCCATTTGCTAGTTTTCCTGCGCTCTCAACGCACTAACTCTCGTTTGGCACAGACTGTACACCTCCTCCATGTTAATAACGTTAACATAAAGTTAGCGTTAAGAAATATTTCATAATATAGATGTTATTAAAAACTTAAGATGGGAGCATTAAAAAAATATCCATAAAAATATTATGACCTTACTGATAATTGAAACCCCTTAGTATTAAATCCCTTGTTGTCTGTAACTCACTCAAAATGGTACTTCTTTAGATTGTTACTCCCCATATGTTTTTTTTTAGGATATAAATTACTTTAACTAAATGACTATTATGACAAAGGGATGTTAAGTCCAATGTACTTTTGAACAAAGGGATATCAAACTTAAGTTTTTATAAGGGGAGTAAAAGTTTAAAGAATAATATTCCTTACACCTTCTGATTGTTACTCCCCTCTTTTTATATTAAGGGAGTAACCATCTAAGGAAGTGCCCAAAATTTCAATTTTTCAAGTATACTGTATACCAAATTTAAATTTAATCGGTCATTTTTAACTTAATGTTAAACTTCTGTACACTGACTGTTTTGTCCCTCACAAACTGCGTTTTTTAGTAAGTGAAGAGAAGATGAGAAAGAATGACATTACAACCGATATCAAACCACAAAATCACGTTTTCTAAATAAAATAAAATACATAAAACAATTTTTTTAGCAGCACAGTTTGATTAAAAAATAAAAATATCTGACATAATTTGTGTGTTCTTTTTTTAAATAATAATATATTATTTTCCTACTTATTGGTGACATTGTTTTTAAGTATTTTTCCGAATGTTTTCTCTTGCGAGGCGTTAAGGGGATGAATTCACTCAGCTGTTTCCATGTTTATTGATATGGGTATTTGAGAATTCATTTCCGCTCTAATTCATTCTCAAACAATTCTCCGACAATATTTTGCCAACAAGGATGTCAGTCGACTAGTTAGGATTCTTCCAAACTTTTGTATTTCTCGAATGTGTCAATGGTCAGAATAAAACTTTATTAAGAATTCAAAACTTATTTCTTTTCTCAGAAACAATCGTTTCCTTTCAAAAACTTTTTTTTTTTTTTTTTTTTTGTTACAAAATATAAAACAGAAAAATACAAAAACTTTTAAAAATGATAGATCTTTCACTTGAATAAATCCTTTTCAGAAAGAAAGAATAGTATAAAGAAACAACCAATTTCTATATTTCCTTTATTGTAAGAATAAGAATAGTCTAGTCATGCAGTCTCTTAAATCTATAAAGCAAAATATATTTTAGAAAATAAGGAAATTGCCCCACTTACTCTAAATTGTATCTTAAATTTTCTATTTTAGACATTTCCATAAGTAGATTATCAACGATAATACAATATTAGCAAACTAATGAAATATTATTGAGATATTTTTAATACTCACTCATCCCCTTATTAAAACTCTTTTATGTTTGAGACAATGAAATAAAGAGAATATACAATAGTAAGCCAACTTGTATGAAAAATAGCTTACTCACGTCCTACTATTGGAAGAATGCTATCATGAGAATATGATCGGTTTCGATTACCAGTCTAGTCATACTTATTTTTATGAAATTTTAAATTTGTAAGGACATTTGTAGTTGATATCCAAATTTATTTGAAATCAGAAGAGTATATTTAGGGAGGAGTCTTTGTAAAGGTATATTTCGTTCTCATGTGGAAGATAAAGTAATAGGAGTAAAACTTGATCGACGAAAAGGAATGAAGTGAATGAGAAGGGTTGTTTTCCCTGGTAAAGGTAGTCTGACGGTCGAAGTAAGTTGGGAAGAAGTGAAGTGAATAAGAAGCGCCTTTATCCTGGAGAACGTGGTAAGAAAGACGAAGTAAGTCGGGAAGGAGTGAAGTGAATGAGAAGGGCGTTACCCTGGTGAATGTGGTCCGACGGTCAAAGTAAGTCAGGAAGGAATGAAGTGAATGAGAAGGGCCGTTACCCTGGTGAAGGTGGTCTGACGGTCAAAGTAAGTCAGGAAGGAATGAAGTGAATGAGAAGGGCCGTTACCCTGGTGAAGGTGGTCTGACGGTCGAAGTAAGTCAGGAAGGAATGAAGTGAATGAGAAGGGCCGTTACCCTGGTGAAGGTGGTCTGACGGTCAAAGTAAGTCAGGAAGGAGTGAAGTGAATGAGAAGGGCCGTTACCCTGGTGAAGGTGGTCTGACGGTCAAAGTAAGTCAGGAAGGAGTGAAGTGAATGAGAAGGGCCGTTACCCTGGTGAAGGTGGTCTGACGGTCAAAGTAAGTCAGGAAGGAATGAAGTGAATGAGAAGGGCCGTTACCCTGGTGAAGGTGGTCTGACGGTCAAAGTAAGTCAGGAAGGAATGAAGTGAATGAGAAGGGCCGTTACCCTGGTGAAGGTGGTCTGACGGTCAAAGTAAGTCAGGAAGGAATGAAGTGAATGAGAAGGGCCGTTACCCTGGTGAAGGTGGTCTGACGGTCAAAGTAAGTCAGGAAGGAATGAAGTGAATGAGAAGGGCCGTTACCCTGGTGAAGGTGGTCTGACGGTCAAAGTAAGTCAGGAAGGAGTGAAGTGAATGAGAAGGGCCGTTACCCTGGTGAAGGTGGTCCGACGGTCAAAGTAAGTCAGGAAGGAATGAAGTGAATGAGAAGGGCCGTTACCCTGGTGAAGGTGGTCTGACGGTCAAAGTAAGTCAGGAAGGAGTGAAGTGAATGAGAAGGGCCGTTACCCTGGTGAAGGTGGTCCGACGGTCAAAGTAAGTCAGGAAGGAATGAAGTGAATGAGAAGGGCCGTTACCCTGGTGAAGGTGGTCTGACGGTCAAAGTAAGTCAGGAAGGAAGGAAGTGAATGAGAAGGGCCGTTACTCTGGTGCAGGTGGTCCGACGGTCTAAGTTATAACGATAAGTCTATATCGTTATTTGTGATTGGAATTGTTGGGTTCGCGTTGTGGGACGGTCTGTGGTGAGCCGAGGCAACGCTGTCGGACAATTCCGTGGATTCCCGGGATTACGGTGCATTTGATTGGGCAAGAGGGCAAGCCGTGTAGGAAGAGGGGATTGGGTGCGTGTGCGTAGTAACGGAGTAGGAGTCAGTGCGTAGTAGTGTGACATGTGGATAAGGTGTGTGTGAGGTTACCACGGTTAAACCGGATCATCGGAAGCTTGGGTATAGCAATGGCGGATTTGCGAGCTTTGGTCTAGGCGACGGGAGAACGGCGTCATCGTTTTGTCACCATAGCTGACCGAAGCAAATCGGGTTTTCTTCCCGGATTCCCGCCGGATATCTGAGTGACTAGGGCAATCGGACGTGAAAATCATAACCATCTATTCGGGATATTGTCCGATTGTCGCCATTTCTCAACCTGCCCACACACCAGGTACCGCGTCCCTGATTCTTGGAGTCATCACCTACGGCAAAGGGCCACCTACTCCACTGCACCTCTTAACCACCTACGGCAAGGGGCTACCGACTGCACTGCACCTTTTAACCACCTACGAAGTCTCCCCCTTCCCCACATAGATGGTCGTGCACCAACCACGCTGTGGCTGACTCTCTGACTCTCTAACGAATATCTCTTCTCGGATTAGTGTCTCAAGTAGATTATCTTTTATTATTATATTTCATATATCTAATCCTATCTCTTTAATTGTATCTATCTCTATTTTATTCTATCTTTTTAAATTCCTATATCTCAAGCTATTTCCTCCTATAGTTTTTTTTTTTCATAATTGCGGCTTATGATTATTTATTCTTATTTCGTATAAACTCGCTAGGTCTATCTACCTATTAAATTTTTCTTTTTTTGTATTTTAAGGAAGGTTTTAAGTTCTTTTCAACTAGGAAGATTTTAATTTATTTGAAGTAAAGTTTTATGCCCACTAAAACTCTTCTTGTACCATTTTTTTCTGTTAACCTACCTCTCCTCTGAACATTTTACTTTTGAACCCACCCACACCCGAACTGAGCAGGGTTAATAAAACTATATGTTACAAAGTAAGTCGAGAAGGAGTGAAGTGAATGAGAAGGGCCGTTACCATGGTGAAGGTGGTAAGGCGGTCGAACTAAGTCGAGAAGGAATAATTTTGAGGAAGGTCTTAGTAAAGTAGTGATAATGCTTCTTGAAAAGACTTTATTACAATGTCAACTGCAAGAATTTAGACATACTTCAAATTCGAAGTATTCTCATACAGGAGTAAACAAGCTTCCATTTAGAATTTTATGAAAGAAAACCCTTCTAAAACCCTATAAACAAAATGCAAAAACGTTCTTAGTTCAAAAACAAACAGAGTCAACGCATTGATTTAGAGAACTTGTCGATATGTTACCCCCTAAAAAATAAGTTGTACGTGGGAAACGATCCCAATAGCTTAAGTTTGTGCTATAAACAGTTCTTCTTTATCTTCTTATCTGGTGTGTTCAAAAGTGGAAGTTTTACCACAGAGAAGAAAAACTCTTTACTTTATGACGAATAAACTATATCAATGTGGACTTGATATTTCTTCGAGAGGATCGAGAAGGCATTCTACCACACTTTTAGTTTAACTTACTTCTCCAATAGCAAGAATCGCATTCTTCTAACAACTTAGCACCAAAAGGAGAAGAACAAAACAAAGGAACGGAAAATAGAAAACTTTCGGAATGATAAACAAATAGTCGTACACATAAAAAAAAATCAGTAGGGAAAAAATATATGTAAAGTTACGGTGTGTCAATAAAATAACTTTATCGCCCACCACTTGTAAACATTCCTATCCTGAGCGGACGGTAAAGTTCTATTTTACAACCCTGGGGTCTGTAAAAATGCATGATTTATTTTACAGGCTGCTAGTTCGAGAACGCTCCGCTTTCTGGCCGCGGTGTGCAGGAAGCGCTAGTAGCTCTTAGCATCAGCTGTTGAACTAGAAACAATCAATATTTTTATAACTGCGGTTTGTTTTGGTACTGATGTAACCTTAATATGTTTGGTATGTGTCTTTTTAGACATTTTGAACCTTATAATAGATTTTTTCAAATTTAAAATATCAATTTAATGAGGTTTTAAAGATTTTCCCTTGAGAAAAGTGTAAAATAATATACTGCAAGTTGGTGAGCCACATTGTTTCCCCGCATCCTATGACGATCTTCATTAATTTTGTGCTGTTATAAGCCATTATTGTCTAATTTGTTAAATATTTCCCCAGTTTTTTTTTTTAATCTGTAAAAATTGTTTTGATAATTACATGAATTAAGTTATCAATTAAGCAAAAGGTAAAGAGCTCAGGCGGTTGAAATTAATCTGTGGCTATCCGCGGGCTACTTTTTCGACGAATCATCAAATAAATAAAAAATCAGATAAGTACTTTTTAATATATGAGTGTAAAAAATAAAAAATAAATATTCCTTTGTGCGCATGTGAAAGAGAAACAAATGGGACCAGCAATGTGCTCAACAAATCAAACTATTTGTTTTAATATAATTTGGTTCACAAAAATTGAGCGGCACACCGACACGAAAATTTTTCATACATCGCATATTTTATAAGATCAAAATAATCCCCCTCCCCCATTTAAATTTTTGAATTTTTATTGTCTTCAGCATGAGATGCATTAGTCATCAAATTCAAATGCAATTAAACGCGCGTTTGTTTTTGAGTCATTATAATGAACTGTTCAAATATAGCTAAAAACAAAACTTTTAAATAGCTATCATATTAAAGTGGTAAATGGCTAGACAGATTGTGCTGATTTATGAATTCGTACAATATGTTAAATTTCCTACGAACCGTTTTTGTTTGCTGAAAGTTCATTCTTGGTCAATTTATTTGTGTTTTTATTAATTCCTTCTATATAAGAGTACTTAAATGATAATAAATAACAATAATTGTTACATTTCAAAAAACAATTTGTTACATATTTATCACTGTGTCATTTTCTCTCTGCTCATTTTAATACGAATAAAGGCAGTGTTATAATTTAGAAGCTGAAGGGAATATTACCGAGGTGTTGATCTTAAAACACCTTTTGCTTTAACACCTTTTGTATTCAAACACAAAAACAATCAAGAGAATTGAAAATCATTTAATAATAATACATCATAATTTCTGACACACTTAAATGCTCTTAATTTTACCACAGAATAGTAATATATTATCTTTAGTTACACCTATTTAGTCTCTTTAGATAATACAGTACATAAGAAGAACTTGTTCATAATAAAATAAATGGAAAAAACATTGTTCAACAAGTCGAAAATTTCACTTTTGAATTTCACTTTTGTTTATTGTTACCTTAGTTTGCTTTGAAAGCAGTATTTTCAATTATTCACATTCTCTACTTTGAGCTTTAGATGGGAAAATTATGAGAAAAAACATTTAAATATCAGTAGATATTATTATATTAATGTAGATATATAACATTAAGTTTTATAAGTCAAAGATTGTTGATTTATTATCAGACGTTAAAAGTATAATATAATTATTATAAAGCTACGCAAAAACGAAAATCCTCTTAAAAAAGAACCTTTTTAATTTGTTTAAAATTAATTATTATTACAAATTTAATTAATAATGAGTTAATAATGTAATAATATACAATTTGTGTTAGTGAGAGACACCAAGGGATGTGCCACGAAAGCGTGACACATAGGAACTGTTCCAACATCAGACGTTACGTCAATAAGATGTTGGCTCGGCATTACGCCATGTCCTGCATCGTTTCGTCGAGTCCGACTCATTAGTGGCCCGACGATGCCTACCCAACTCTGGACCTATACCGGATCAAGAAGATAAGACATAGGGCTTACCAGAGACGAGCGTGCTTTCACACCGCCATTCTTGCTTGGCTGGCAAAACACATCTGCAATGTAATACCGTGATTTTGCTCACTGCTGTATGGTATACAATTTGTGTTATCGTCGGGCCCCTAAGGGGTCGGACGCGACGAAACGATGCAGGACATGGCGTAAGCCGAGCCACCATCTTATTGACGTAATGTCTGGTGTTGGAACAATTCCTAAGTGTCACGCATGCGTGGCACATCCCTTGGTGTCTCTCACTAACACAAATTGTATACCATATTGCAGTGAGCAAAATGACGGTACTACATTGCAGAAATATATTAATAATACACCTTTATGGTTTAATATATTATGAGACGTTAAATGGCTGATAAGGTGTGAACTTAATAAAAAAAAAAAAAAAAAGTGTGAGACTCTCACGCATTAAAAGTGGAACTTAAGTTCTAGAAACAGTTGATTTTGAGCATTTCTCTCTTTGCATTTGTAGACGATTTTAATATTTTAGAATTAGAAATGGTAATGTGGAATTCAATTGGATTAATAAAATATTTTCATATCAATTTAGCGAATTATGAAGAATAACCATGAAAACAACATTTATATATATATATATATATACCTCCTCCATG
>KZ653985.1:27817-42042 GCA_001010745.2 Gerris buenoi
ACATTGATTTTTCTACTGTACATTGACATTTCCTTTTTACCCTTCTCCTAAATTAAAATATGACAAAAATGTATTTTACATTACTTATTACTTCAGACATTTCATTACTTAGACATTTGTACCCCTCACCCTGTGTACCAACATTTTAACTTCATAATCTCATGTAAGCAGTGACCTTCCCCTAGTGTTTAAAGAAAAATGTTTAAATATTCATCAAATTGGGATAAACTGTAGATTTGTATAAAAGACACTCATAGAGACTCTTTATTTATATAAGATGTAGCTATACATATTTTTCCATTTTACCCCCTCCTAAATGAAAATATGACAAAACTTTACATAACAACAATTTCTGTACCTTTAAAGAGCTTTTCAACGATATGCATTATGAAGAGTATTCATTACTTTGAAATTTGTACCCCGTACCCCTGGGTACAAAAATGAAAATTTCGCAAAATCCTTTCTTAGTGGACGCCTATGATATGAACAGAGTATATCCTCAAATTTTGCTGTGCGTTGATTCTATGTCAGTCAGTCAATCAGGACATTGCCACTTATATTATAGATGTCAAAAAACGAATCCGGAGGGCGATTCTGTAACTTTGAAACCTCCCTTTTCATGTTGTTATAATCAAAAAGTTGATATGAAGATGCGCGCGCAACCTTTCAAGTGAATCTGTAACTTTGTCTGTTGTTATATAAGGAGAAATTGATATATAAGGTTTGATAAATAGCAACTCGAAATTGTTGTTGATATAATTCGTCAGGTTATGTTGATATAATTCGTCAGGTTATATATCAAATGTGCTAAAAACCAAAACAAAGTGACGCCATTATTGATGTTTCATTCACTTTTCTTGTTTTCTGACTGAAATAACTATTTTCTTCGACAAACTTTGTTAAAATTAAACACCTTTAAATTGTAAATTTTATAGATAAAAGAAATGAATTTTGAATTATTTTATTTTATTAAATGATCTATCTTATTTAATTATATCATTTTATATTAAACAATTTTAAAGATAAAAGAAATGAAAATCAACTAGTTTTTGTTTTTAATTTTTATACACCTTTAAAATCCATCAAACATTGAATAAAATTTACTGAAATTACTATACGCCGGGAAAGTGTGACGTCACTTACGTAAAAAAGTGTGTGTTTTTAGGTTAGCTGGCTCATAACATTGGATATACGATTGGGTTTTACCAGTGATATTTTATTTTATTATTATTTTTTAATCAATTACTTGTTTTATCATCTATAATGTGTACATTTATTGGCTTATTAATGATGTTACTGATACATGATAAGGTTAAAAACAGTTATAAAAAGTTAAAAAAGCTTTTAATAGAGTAAAAAGAGCACATCTGTAAGTAAGTTATTTTACATCTTATTTGAGTTATTTGTGAGAATTATTTGATTTATTATCTATAATGAATACATTTTTTGGCTTATTAATAATGATACTAATATATGATAAGGTTAAAAACGGTTAAAAAAGCTTATAATAGAATAAAAAGAGGAAAAAACTACAAAATGCATACAGAACTAAACAATCTTATATTATGAGCCAGATGAAGGATAACCTGACGAACAATAGTTCAGGGCGCATGACGTCACAGCAACCTTTGTCACCTCTACGTAACCTCTCTGACGCGACGTATAAAATGGCCAATAAAAAGATCGCTGTCAATCCGTAGTTCAGTATACGGCCACATACACCGCTGGCATCACTTTACAGATTCACTACATTATATAACAACACCTTGATATATAGCGAGGTTTGATGTATAACGTCACTGTGGATATATATAAAAAAAGTTACAGAATCGCCCTCCCGCTCCGAAGACATGTTTATATCATTGAATTTTTTGTTTTGAGACAAACTTCCTATTGATCCCCGAAGTGGTGCAGTTTCGTTAGCCCTGAAAAGGTTAAGATCAACTAGTACGCTACTAAATCAGCCACAGCCTCGTAGATTTTAAATATATTACTATTATCGAGATTACATAATTAATAAAAAAAAAAAAAATATATAAAATAAAAAAGGCTTTTAATAGATATTTATGTAACTAGGCAGCAAAATGGAATTTTACTGAAGATAGCCTCCGAGATGGAGGCAAGGAATGGCTATGAAAATTAACTGCCGAGGCAAAACCGAGACAAGCAATGAACACATAAGGCAGAAATGATTCCTTTGCTGCCTTGTTTGACACAATATTTTATCTACTCACGCTATTTAGATGGAAGCTAAGTAAACATATTAATGCATAAATAATATATCATTGTTTGGTAATAAAACAAGTGTAAATCTAAATTAAAATAAAAAGCGGGAACAGGACTGAATTCAAAATAAAATAATACACATTTTGCTTATGAGCTTACCGAAGGTAGTGGAAGCTAAATGATCGTTCTTAAGAACAAACAAAAATATGTGTGAGGCTCTCACGCATTAGAAGTGAAACTTAAATTTTAGAATGCATTGCTCTCTTTCATTTTTTAACGAATTTATTACATATTTCAGGATTAAGAAATGGTTATGGGAAATTCAATTGAAAAAATGCTTGCATACGAGTCTGCAAGACAGTGAGACATTTCATGTAACTTTGCAATTATAATGAGTAAATTATTAATTATAATGAAGAAGCCAAGGGAGAATAAAGAACGAGGGAGACAAAACTGTATGACAGAGACAGAGATAAGGAAGGCTTTAGACGTGCTCTACTAGGAGCTCATAACCTGTAGGACTAGAGTGGGGGAGAACCGAAAGTACCCGAACTATCGCGTCGGTTACCTTCGAGTCGGCCTAGTCTCTAGCCTAGTGCAACATCTAAAGCAAATACGTCTACCTCCTGCGAGTACCTAGTTCCCTGGTACCAGTGGAACTCTTTTCGGCCCTGCGAAGCGCGGTAGGAGAGGCCCCTAAAGCTGGAGACTGGATTGCACACCTCCTATAGCTTTCTAACTCTCTGTTACACTACTCTGAGTTTTTAGGTAACATAACGCTTTTCGCCGTATGTCCCATAGCCGAAACATGAAATGTCAATAAAACTAAACACAAACAAAAACAGAGATGTTATGACACGCACTAATAAACACTGTACTTTTTCTGCTTAGGCAAAGAAATATTTCCCTGACTATTTCAACTACTTTCCTGCCTGTTTTTAATATTTTAGTGACAAATCAGCGACCTAGTACTTTCCAGCATAAAAAAAGTTAAGCAATGCTTAATTTTGTTGCCGTGATAAGTGTAGATGATAATATAGATAAGTGGTGGATCCTTAAAGGGTTCGTGAAAGAAATTTACTTCAACATCATTTTAGTTCGGCAACGTTGTCCTTCTTGAAATGTATGATATTTCTGTAGTTAATATGAGTAAATAAATATACGTAATTTTTAGGCTTGAAAATGGCCGGCCAGGCCGAAACGTTGCCGAACTAAAATGATGTTGAAGTAAATTTCTTTCACGAACCCTTTAAGGATCCACCACTTATCTATAAGATTACTACTACAGGGTACATCGACAACTAATATTCGTAGATGATAACATTTATCATTACTTTGGTTGAAATAGATACGCTTATACAATAAATTAATTTTAGTTTTTAAACCATTTAGTCATCAAGTATAAATTTGGTAAATAATTAAGTAATTGGCTATTATACATTTATTTAATTTGATAAATTGTCTCAATAGTAAGCCAATTTGCTTAAAATAAATTTAAATAAATGCATCTTAAGAGTAAACAAGAATAAATAAAATGATAGATAATTTCCAAAAGTTAAATAATGTAAAATTACATTTTTTTCTGTTTTAAATTTTAACTAATAAAACATTGTCAAGATAAAAAAATACAGTAGATTTACTTCGTAAATAAATAACTATTTGTTATTCTCACCGCTAAACCTAGAGTTTTATGATAATATTATCAGGAGAGTAAAGTTTTAAATGAATGTCATGTCGTTAGTTTGTATGTGACGGGGGGTAATGAACCGATCTAAGAACGGAAAGACGTCTGCAGTACAAATATACCACTTGGATTTACAAAACCGACTATTGACGGCTTGGTAGCGAACATGTCGCAATCTGGCGGCGGAGTACTGAAACAACAGGTTTAGTCAGTGAGTAATCACTGTAATTCGTTTTCTTACACGTAATTCTACCTTTTTTTTACTCTCACATATGAAATCCCTTTTTCTTCCGTTTTGCCACAATATTTTCTCTCTTTTTTTCCAAAAAAAAAAAAAAAAAAAAATTGGGGGGGGGGGGGGGTGAGTTTCTGTTTAAATGGTTCAACATTATTCAAACTGAATTGTAGAAATAAAAAGAACGAGAGAGAGAATGTAGATGTAATTTATTATTTGTTTAGAGGTTGGTATTTCTTTTTTTTGTGTATTTTTGTCAATGTGGGCTTTTTCAGTCATGTTATGCTTAAAATATGCATAAGCATGCATTTTAAGTATGTGACTGAGATTTCACGTAGCATAGTCATTGTAAAGAACATTTTCATAAATTATTATTAGTATATTATGAAAACCAAAATAACATAATTAATAGACCAATTAGTATTATGACTTTATTTATGCCTCTTTATCAGTGAATTGATAAAGCAATGAAATAGAGAAGATTTTCTTGGCACCTGATTACAGCAAAGTAATATTATAACAGTAAAATAGAGAATATTTCCTTGGCACCTGATTTCAGCAAACTGATATTACAGTAAAATAAAGAATATTTCCTTGGCACCTGATTTCAGCAAACTGGTATTACAGTAAAATAAAGAATATTTCCTTGGCACCTGATTACAGCCAACTGATATAACAGTAAAATAGAGAACTTTTCCTTGGCACCTGATTATAGAAAACTAATATAGCAGTAAAATAGAAAATGTTTTCTAGGCACCTAATAATCGTAAAGTGGTATAGCAGTAAAATAGATAAGGGTTCCTTTTGACCTAATTGCAGTAAACTGATATAGCAGTAAAATAGACAAGATTTCTTTGTCACCTTATTTTAGTATTAAAAAAAAAAACAGTAAAATAGATAATATTTATTTGGCAAGGAAATAACAGTAAATTAATTAAACTGAACTTACAGTAAACAAATGAACAGTAAACTAATGAAGCAGTGAAATGAAACATATTTCATTAACTGTTATTTAGTAAACTGATGCAGTACTAAAATATATAAGCTTTCCATATCACCTGATAACTGTAAATTGATATAGCAGTAAATAGAGAAGGTTTCCTTGTCACTAAATAACAGTAAACTGATATAGCAGTAAAATAGTGGTCTGCTTGTCTCCTGATAACATTAAACTGATATAGCAGTAAAATAGATAAGGTTTGCTTGTCACCTAATAATAGTAAACTGATATGGCAGTAAAATAGGGCATATTTCATTGTTACCTTACTGCAGTAAATAAAATCATCTATCAGACACCAGTATTGAAGGCAAAGAGAGACAGATGAATTAAAACCCACAACGCTGTCGGCATATTTATAGCATAGATGTCATTATTCCCCCTCCCTGGTTGAATTCTTAGAGGCAACAAACTGTCGTACGATGTTAAAGTAAGTCTTAGGGTCTCCATAAGTTTCCTCCATCTGATTTTTTAGGAAAATATAAGGACCTCGTAGTAGTTACAGCCCTTGAAAATTAAATTGCTCACAATTTCCTTTTTCACAGATAGATAGGATGAGGGGTGAAGGGGGGGGGGGGGTTGAATTTTCCTTTTCCCAGTTTACTGTACAGACTTTCTGGAGGGGAGAGAAAATGTGCTAAGGCGAATAATAGTCCAGACACTTTTTAGGGAGACTTAAAAAAAAGTGTCTTCTTAGAGGCCATCTTTTTTTTTTTTTTTTTTTTAAATAATAATAATAGATGTAAAGGGACACAATAGGACATACTTCTTTGAACCTAACACCCTTTTAAATTTTGTCTTTTTTTTCAATTTCCATTTTCTATACATTTGTCCCGGAAAAAGATTTTAGAGAGTTCTTGTAGAGTAGAGTATAAATGCGCGCTCTGTATTTATTCGTTTCTGTAAAAGGTTTTTTTTAGTATCTTATATTTTTATATGGGTAGTAAATACACTAGAAGAATTATCTTTTTTGCTGCTTCTTTGGGTACTCATTCTTAACCATATAAATCCTTCTTTCTTCGAGTAATTTTATGGGCAGTGAATGTGATTCAATTTGGAGTATTGAAAGGCTTTTATATGAAATTATGTTAAGGAAAAAAAAAATTTAGCACAGTGAAAACGTCCTTTTTTACGAAATTTAATTGAATATTTGTATTATTAAGTATTATATATATTATTTATTCTTTGTACAAATCCCTCTCTACACTGCTGTAGTAGTGATATAGTAGGGATTATGCTAAACAATGATAGCCGTACCTTGAAAGCAATTTTATTCATACTTTCGAAAAATATATTAATTTTTTTTTATACAGCTATAATATAAAAATAATAAAAAAATAAAATATTATAAGCTTAGTGATAAAACAATTTCCTGAAACCATTATGTAAGGTTCGATTCTCGGAAAGGTGAGCTTAAATTTTACACTAATAAATCCCATCAAATTAATATTAATCATGGATAATCCCTGTTTTCTGAACAGCCCAAATTCTTTGCTAATCAGGGAGAAATATGAAATATTATATTTCAGAATTTCAAGTATTTAAAACAAAAATCGGTCCGATACAACTCAGACAAAAATTTTTCATGTGTAAGTTTATAATTACTTAACCTAGTTTTTTTATTGTTTCGTTAATGCTATTAATTAATATTAAACATTTTATCAAAATTAATTTTGACGATATCTTCTTCTCAGCAGGAAATCGAACCCTGCCTCTTTCTTAAAGCTATTTTCTTGGAAAAACGGCTTATATCCTATATTTTATATTTGGATTCTTGAAATCAATATCGTTTTCGAGAAATAGTTTATTTCACGTTTCTTTAGATTTTTGGGGGGTTGTTATAACTTAGAAGAGTAATAACTAAGAAGAATAATAACTAAGAATAATAATAACTAAAAATAATAATTACTAAAAAGAGTAATAACTACTAAGAAGAGTAATAACTAAGAAGAGTAAATACTAAGAATAATAATAACTAATAAGAATAATAACTAAGATGAGTAATAACCAAGAATAATAATAACTAAGAATAATAATAACTAAAAAGAACAATAACTAAAATAATAATAACTAAGAAGAATAATAACTAAGAAGAGTAAGTACTCCCAAATTAAAAGCTAAAATTCATTACCTGATTTTTGGCCTCAGGGTAAGTGTCCATCTGAGACTAAATCTCGAGAACTAGTCTCGAGATTAGTCTCAGAACCTTATCCACTTGAGAGCAACATCAGCCTCTCTCGAGTCTCAGAGAGTCAACGAGTCTCCGAGACTAGTCTCAGCCCCATGTCCACTAGCGATTTCAATCTCGAGAACGAGTCTCCATACTAAAAAATCTCAGATGGACACTTACCCTCAGGATATGATTTTATTAAACATGAAACATGTAAGCCAAATAAGCACAGTAGTTTAGGCTCCAGGCATCTGCACACACAAACGACAGACGAGACAGAACGATTAAAAAAAAAACAAAAAAAAAACTGCTTTTTTGGATTCAGGGTACCTAAAAACGTGTAAATCCATCAAAATCGAATATTCGCGCCAACACAATACTTTCTCACTATATGAAAAAGAGAAAATATAAACAAATTAAGGTGGATGGCCCTCAGGGTCTATGGCTCGATCTCTCGGGGGTTGACAATGGTTTTTAACGATAAAATTTACTTGATTGAAAAGGATTTCTTTAATCAGAGACTTAAAAAATTATTATTTCTCAGAAAGATCTCTTAGTTTCCGTTACATTTGATAAGCTTGGAATTCAAAGAGGGAGGGGGGGCCTTTGACAGGGGNTTTTTTATCCGGTTATCATTCTTATCAATAATTTATAACAACTTTCTTAAATTATAATGGGGGGGGGTAAATTTATTATAATTGTAAGGGTTGTAAATGCATGAAATCATTACAGAATGCGCTACGACATGTGAGGAAGCCGTGTTCCATACTAATTGGAGGACTAAATTACAAATAATTTATCATTATATAATATTGCATAACCCCTAATGTGACCAAATGTTTTCGTGAGGTAATAAAAAAAATTGGACACTGACCCAAAAAAAGCTTGTATAGAATTGTTTACGTGGAAATCCATCAAAAAACTCAGAATTGAATTCCTGCACCATACAATCTTTTTACTGTATATACTACAGATATCAGAAAGTAAAAAATTGGCCATGGCCATTGTAAGAAAGTTGACACAGAATGAAATATAGAGATGAGAATTGCAGGTGGGAAGCTATTAAGGTTCCACGGCGATGTTCTGTTTCCTCAATTAAAATGATAGTTAATTAGCATGGACTATAAATTATTCAGATTATAATACTAGGCGAAGTTTATTTCTACTTGGACTGTCCTGTAGTTTACCTAGATTAACAGTGTTACCTCAAACTACAGTGAATCTAAACTCAGAGCGGTGAATCTCGCAGTGGTAGACAAGGATCAAGTGGCCGCTGGTTGTACAATCTGCATATAATTGAAGATAATATCGGCAACTAAAGCATTCCTCTTTGTCTTGCTTCATGCTTAATACAGCTCTAAACATTACCTAGTCAACTTTATCCAATTACTCTCTTCATTGACAATCTCTAAAACTTTATCTAAATTGAATTTACGTAAACATTGTACTTATCGTTATCATTCTTATCAATAATTTATAACAACTTTCTTAAATTATAATAAGAAGATTTTTGTAAATGCAGAATAGTTATTGCAGAGTTATTGAAGAATAATAACTAAGAAGAGTAATAACAAAGAATAATAAGAACTAAGAAGAATAATAACTAAAAATAATAATAACTAAGAAGAATAATAACTACTAAGAAGAGTAATAACTAAGAATAAGAAGAATAATAACTAAAAATAATAATAACTAAGATGAATAATATCTAATAAGAAGAGTAATAACTAAGAAGAGTAAAAACTATGAAGAATAATAACTAAGAAGAGAAATAACTAAGAATAATAATAACTAAAAATAATAATAACTAAAATAATAATAACTAAGAAGAGTAATAACTACTGAGAAGAGTAATAACTAAGAAGAGTAAAAACTAAGAATAATAATAACTATGAATAGTAATAACTAAGAAGAATAATAACTAAGAAGAATAATAACTAAGAAGAATAATAACTAAGAATAATATTAGCTAAGAAGAGCAATAACTAATCTTTATAGAAGAATCATTGGAGAAGTAATAGGTACAAATGTGGTGACTGAAAGATGGTTGACATTAGTAGAAGAAAAGAATGATGGAAGAAGCCAGTTGTTGTACATGTATGGTAACTGGAAGAAAGATGAGGTTAGTAGAAAATGAATCATGTAAAAGAATGATGGGAGAAGCAAGTTGTACAAGTATGGTAACTGGAAGAAGGATGAGGTTAGTGGAAGAAACGAATGATGTAAAAGAATGATGGGAGAAGCCAGTTGTACATGTATGGTAACTGGAAGAAAGATGAGGTTAGTAGAAAATGAATCATGTAAAAGAATGATGGGAGAAGCTGGTTTTACAAGTATGGTAACTGGGAGAAGGATGAGCTTAGTGGAAGAAACGAATGACGGAAAAGAATGATGAGAGAAGAAAGTTGTACAAGTGTGGTAACTGGAAAAAGGATGAGATTAGTAGAAGAAATGAATGATGTAAAAGAATGATGAGAGAAACAAGTTGTTTATGTATGTTAACTGGAGTAGGATGAGGTTAGAAGAAATTAATGATGTAAAAGAATGATGGGAAAAGCCAGTAGTACAAGTATGATAACTGGAAGAAAGATGAGGTTAGTACAAGGAATTAATGATGTAAACGAATGATTGGCGAAGTAAGTTGTACAACTGTAGTAACTGGGAGAAGGTTAGTAGAAGAAATGAATGATGTAAAAGAATGATTGGCGAAGTCAGTTGTACAAGTTTGGTAACTGGAAGAAGGTTGAGTAATGTTACAGAAGAAATGTTAGCAGAAAGGTTATAATCCGGTGAGGAGAGTTGCCCCTGGCACAGTTCCGTAATACCCAGTTGTAGTGAGGCTTAGTTAGATACGACACACACCTTAGAAACCTAACTTGTGGCTCTAAGTTGTGATTGAATTATAATCCTGTGGATTTGGTTAATACCTCTCTCTGGTTCCAACTTTGCTCTAACTGCCGATTCCACTTCTCTATCTCCTAAACCTTCATCTCTCTCCAAAATTATTTCCTTCTAATAACAGTTGGAATTATAATGTTTCCACCAACTTCCTCTCAGATATTATATTTACAATTTTGAACTTGAAAATCAATACTATCCAAAGACTTTCCAATATTTGACTTTGAATATTTTATGACTTTTACCATCTACTAGTAACTGATACCATACAGGACAACTCCTACTCTCCATCTACAAGATAATTATTATCTCGTAGATGCGTTTACATTACATTACACACACATTTACGTTACATTACACTTGATTTTAATGAAATTTTGATGGTAGATCATAATTTTCCCATTGATGGTCTCTTAACGCCATGCGCCCATTCACTTCTCTTCCACATGCTCACAAACATACATATATTCGCAGTCATATTTTCAAAAGTACTCATCTGATATTTATGAAATATGGATGGTTTGTTTAAAGCAGCTCTAAGATTGTCCCAGATGAATTTCAACCATCAGCGGCTCTTTAAATTTTTGTTAAATTGATACTTTAATTTATGTAAAAAAAAAAAAAAAATCAAAAAAAGTTTCACCGATTTAAAAAAAGGGGAAAAATTAAATAAATTTGCCAATAAATAGTTGTAAAAGCATAAAATCTTAAATGTATACGAAATAGGAAGTGAGGAAGATACACTTCACTAATTTGCAGACTATTTTCATTTCTATTCTTTTTAAATACAAATAAAAATAAAACCTGTGTTTTAACTCATGTTTTTTCACATACCATCTTAAAGGAATTTTAAACAGAATTTCAATATTTGTTTAACAAGAAGTTGCTAAGATTAGGGATGTTTACTGTTTCCTATCTTCATTATTGGGTTGATTTTATCACCAATTCAGACTTGCTTAGGTGAAGATAAAAACAAGAATAGAAGAGAATACATCTAGTGGAAAGAAAAACAGAAAGTAATAAAAAATATAGTTTTACTGCTAACAAGAAAAGCTTTCTAGAATCATGCTCTAATTTTATACCGATCTGAAGAACGAACTAACAACTTAATTTAACTAATATATGCAAATATGCACAACACTGCTGTATTGCAGGTCTGTAGAAATACAATAATCCTATCATAGACATTATCTTCAAATGGAATACAAATTATATCGACAAGATAGAAAATGTTTTTTTTTTTTTTTAATAAATTTTTTATCCGAGTTAAATAGTAATTGAAACAAACGGACTCAGAAATTCCAAAAGAAATTTAATCTCAGTAAAGAGTCCGTTAGTTTTTATCCGCCTCTTTAATATTATATGGCCACTTAGCTTAATGTTTATTCCGTTCCATTTAGACTTTTATTTCAAGAACATTTTTAACAGATGAAAATAAAGATATTAACATAAAAAGGAAAATGTTTACTCTCCTTAATCTGTTATAAGAAATGGACTAATCTTTTTCCCCTTTTTCTATAAGGAGACTAAATTTTATTTTATCATTTTCATTAGTAGTTTTTTAATGTAAAAAAATAGCCCTTAAAAAATACATTTTCCTCGTTATTTTTTAAAAAAAAACACATCCATTAAAAACATTAACCAAATCATGTATTATCTAGTTAAAAACAAGAATTTAAGAAGCACTAACTATATAAGAATCGAAAATTTTACAGGAATCGATTTATTTTGGGACTAATATATCACATTTTTTAAAACAGTTAAAGGTCTAGTTATCCGAACCATTTGTCACAATTTTTCTAAGGTGTATAGTATTGAAAAATGTTGTACTGTTTATACTTAAATGTAGTTTGGGGTAATAGTATATTATGTTACTAGGCTGTGAAGTGAGTTTTTTCTTTACCGCGGCAATTACATTTACTGTCTCGCTTCGCTCGACAGTAAATGTAATAGCCAAGGTACACGCCTTGTAATGCCAAGGTGTATGTAATTGCCAAGGTAAACGACTTCACAGTCGTGTAGCATATGCTATTTTTTCCGAGGTAGCAGACAATGAAAAAATATTAAATATTAATCAATAATCAATATAATAGTAACAAATATTAGTTCAAACTTAAGATTTAAAAAAAGAAACCTTAATAAAAGGTTACATTACAAGAAAAGATAAATAAAACGCACTGCCATCTAGCGGAATTCAATCGTATTTTCACTAAGAAAGTAGCGCTAATGCGGAAGTTTTGATAACTGCTTGGAGTAAAGAAAAAAAAAAATCTTTACTGCCAGGAGTAATGAAAATATTTTTTAAGTCCATGTAATGAAAAAATTGATTTTAGCTTTGTTTTTTAGGCTCTAAAGTTACTATTTCACAGCCTACCACGGAAAAAANATAGTGTGGTTTAAGCACACACAAGTGGAGGGTGGAGGTAAATTTGACAAATAGGACGGTTTGTTAACCGCCATAATTGGCCGAGCCGTATCAAGATGACAGTCATTTAAAACTTTGTTTCAGCTATAACTTTTTAACCATTTATTAAATGACGCGAAACAAACGCATTTTCATTGTCCAAACGCAATGGAACTACTACAAAGTGTTTAGCTCAAACCATTCCAAAGAAATGTTTAAGATATTTTTTTTAGGGGGGGACATTTTTTCTCACAAATTAAGCTAAGTATGAAAAATCTTAAGAACCTTTTTTTGTTTTTGACAGAGAATAACGAGGATTTTGTAAAAAAAAAAATAAATAAATAAATAAATAAATAATAATAATAATAATAATAATATTTTAATAGGATATTCGTAAATTTTTTAAAAATAATAAAAAATTGTAAGAGTAGAGAAAGGTTAATTTTAGAAATGGTGTGTAGAATAACCAGTTAGCTGGTAAAATTAAGCGCTGTCTCTTTCTATGGTGCAGGCACCAGATGGTAAGGGTGGCAGGGGTAATATCGTGTAATTTTTATTGGGTTTTCAGAAGGTAATGTTGGACTCTAGTATTGGAACTGCAGGATGCCGGGTTAGAAGTAAAGCTACCAGGAAATTAAACCTGTAAATCACAGGCTCAGAGGGAGGTTGTAACATCTCACGTGTTACTAAAACCCACGTGGGACGCGAGTGTTTTAGTAACACTGCTTTTGTTTTTCATTTTCGTTTTCATAATATAATTGGGTAAATTCATTCAACCTAGTTCAATTTTTTTCACCATAATTTATGGAAAATTTATGGAGGAAGTGTGTTAACAAAATATTGATGTTGAATAATCAGAAAACAAATTGGTTTGAAAAACTCAAAAAATACTTTCTTATACCAGGTGTTACCGACCTAAACCGAAAAAAGTTTTTGGGTGAAACTAGATCCAAAATGGAGCAAAACGCCACCAAGCTCACTTTTCTATCTCAATCCGTTGCCGAGATATGATTTTTTAAAAAAACACGTTTTTTGCTAACAGAATCACAATTTCTCCACTTCAAGTCAATTATTTTTAAATTTTGACCATATTTTCGAAATCAGCGTTAAATTTCCTATAACACTAGAGCATTTTTATTTGTGGGAATTATTAACTAAACACCGAAATAACAGTTCAAACGTTCAAAAATTAGAAAAAATAAAATTTCGGAATTTCTTTGAACGCTTACTATTTTCTTAGAAAACTCTTGAAGACTGTCAAATCTCACAAAAACTTCCTCATTTACCACTCTTTCGAACGGTATAAATAACATTGTGATTCCGTATCGATTTCATGGAGAAATTAAAGTTTGAATGCAAAAAAAACGTCATCTTATGCACGTAAACTTTTAGCAGGTGCCTACCAAAATGCTTGGACGAAACGAGAAAAATCCTCAGCAATTTTTTAAAATGGAAATTTATTACATAAAACATTTTAATGAAAAACCAATTTTTGATACGGACAATTAGATAAGACGTTTAGAAGTGGTTTAAAAGTGGACCAAAGTGGTTTCCTCTATTGCAAATGCAGGCTATTACCCTTTTTCGGACCTACAAACCCAACCGTCACAA
>KZ653986.1:22546-46231 GCA_001010745.2 Gerris buenoi
ACGTTTGTGAGCGGGCTTTGAATAGTTACTAAAGCGTGGCCAACCTTCTCCAGCTTAAATGAAAAAAAAAGAGTTTTGTTATGTTGGTCCCCTGGTCTAAGGAACACAACCTCTCGGCAAAAGTTGGCTTCAGCCTCTTATCAGTAATTGCTTAGGATTTCGATTCTATGCTCCTTCTATATATAGCACTAGCTGGATAGCCGTGCTTCGCTACGGAGTGTTTTTATATTTGATAAGTTTATAAACTACCAGGAAAGCATACAAATTATTTTACTATTCGAGAATATCTAGATTCTATCCCTCCTACTTATACCCCCCACCTCTTTGATAATTTAATTTGCAAATATCCTAAATTTATCCCCCTCCTAAATGAAAATATGACAAAACTGTAGGTACATAACAACAATTACTGTTTTTATACAGCTATTTGTAGTAAATATTTTCTACATATGCTGAATCAACAGGCGAGCTAGCGAGCCTGCGAGAATATTATTAAATAAAGATAATAGACAAAATAATTGATCGTTTTCTTCAGGTTGAATAATAATGCTTGTGTTCAATGAAATATTATCCTTTTATAATTTTTGAGAATATATTACAGGTGATATAAAAGCACATTTCTACGCGAGTTCTTTATGCACCGCATCACTAGTGTAGTTATTTGGTGGAATATTAAGAATGTAGAGTGATTCCCCCCACTACTATATTTCGCTTTGGTATCCTTGCGACAATCCCAACTCTTCTATCTTTCCATCTCTCTCACACGATACTCTTTCTCTCTTACTCCTTCTTCCTGTCAAGCTCGCTATTTACACTCAAAACATGGCTTCTTTTTTCAATTATTCAATTATTGCTTCTATCATTGAGAAAAGTATTCTTATATTATTTAAAATGGAAAGTGCACGAAGGGAATCGTCAGAAAGTGTCGACTGTGTTAAATTATTAACCAGCAAAACTGTAAATATTTAAGTATAAATTGATGTAATAAAAAAGTATTGCTCATAAGCGTAACAAGAGATTTTAGTAATAAGTTTTATGTCATAATTTTACTAATAATAATTTTCTAATTTAATTTAAATTAAATTAAATTCAATTTAATGAAAAGCATAAGGAACTTCGTTCCTACCGGGTGTCCCGCGACACCACACGTATTTTTTTTTTCTTTGCCTTGAGACACGCAAAGATCAGTTCTTTTTTAGAAAAGGCACTGTTACAACTGTTGCTTAACTACTAACATAACTAATATGAAAATGGCATGTTTAAAAAGTGAAACATCATACAGAAAGAGAAAATCTTAAAGGAAATGTGTCATCCATGTCACATTTCATATTGTTCAAGACTCACTTGAAACGATTGGGTAGGAACTGTAATGAAGGCCAATTATGAGTGATATGAAGTTAGAAAGCTGATTCAGAGGATGCCTTGTATGTGCGGGTGTTTAGACCATCTACTAAGGCCAATGCACCCTTCCTCTTCTTATTTCGCACTCTTACGTGTACGGGCTTACAAACAGTTTTTTTCATTATACTGTTTTGAATTGTAAATGCGCTTAAGCATTCTATACTCATAATGGAAAAATGGACCAGTCCCAAATTATGCATGAGTCTAGTTGACTGTGACGCCTTCTACCAATGTTTTTCTTAAACGAGATCTTCAAAATACTTAACTTTTCATTGTTTAAAATATTTTTTATAATAGTCCAGGATATAGCATACAAATAAGTGCCTGACTGATATCAAGCTAGAAATTTGTGTATATTTTAATCTTTTGGTGCCTTTTAAGAATATGTGGTCGGCTAAACTCAGCTGTGGGACATAGCTTGGCAATAGGAATTTGAAAAAATAAACCTGTGGAGAGCGGCCATTTCCCGCCCATTTTGGTGGACAATGTGATTTTCATGATTCTGAGTACAAAATTAATTAGTAGACCAAAAATCAAGTTGATGTTACTTTGTCACTTGATAAGGTAGTTATTCAAACATTACTCCAAATTAATGAGATCTGAAGTGATCACCTATCAAGTGACCAACTAACATCAACTTGAATTTTGGTCTACTAACTAATTTTGTACTCGGGATCATGAAAATCACACTGTTTACCGTAATTGGTGGGACATGGCCGCTCTCCACCATTTGCTTTTTTCAAATGGTTATTGCCAATTCATCTTAGACATCCACATATTCTTAAAAAGTACTAAAAGTAAATATATCTTATTACCTATTTAGATAAATAAAATAATCTATATGCCAGATTAATAAAATTAATAAAAAATTAGTCTGTGCTTAGAAAAACTTTACAATTTATTTTTCTTTTATATTACCTTTCGTGGGAACCACTGATCTAAATGTCAAATGAATTATAGTTTGCTTTTTGGTAATTTTAAGTTTTTTTTATGTAAAAAGAAACTTATTTCACAAATTAATTTAAAAAATTCAAAGAAGAATTGAGTGTATTGATTGTTTACAGGGTCTTGACATATTTTCTGAAGGTATTATTAAGTGAATAACACTCAAAAAAACTAAAAATGTATTATTAAAGTGAATAAAAAAGAGCAAAATTGACGAGTTTAGTGTAAATAAAAACAAAATTAACTGTATCTAATTATATTCTGGGCCGGTTTCAACCTTTATAATTAGCGCCTTCATTGATGATCTGGCCGATATAACCAGTCTACATTAGCATTGAAACATGTGATGACAATAAAAGATATGAAATAAACTTGATTCTATAGATAAACATCAAGTACATTATTAACTCATATTGCTTTTGTTAAATAAGTACATTAAACATTGGGTTTCAGCAGATATTTGTACTGCACTTTACACAATGTGTTTTTAGTTTAACAGTAGACTTTGCCAAATTCCAAATCGATAACGGAGTCATATCCTACTTCTTTAAAAATTGATTAAACCATTGATTTCAGGCACATATTAAAAAATATAGTAAAGCAATCAAGGTGTCATGCAATCTTCATTTTTGCTAGGTGTGCGTTATCACTATTACTGAGTACCTACTGCAATAAGTATTTTAATTCACCATATATACCAATTGTAACTATGGCTAGTCCAACAGTATTACCAACTGGTAAATTAAATTAACTTTGGAGGTTACATTATATAGTTAAGGGTATTATTTTTTTAAAGATATTTATATTTTCCTAATTTACTATTTATAGATAAATATTCTGTTGTCATTGTCAATGATAAGTTATAGATAATATAATATGGTGTATTATTTTACAGAGGCTTGTAATGAAAATACGCTACATTCCGAATGGAATTTTTATCTTATTCAATATGTTTCCCTGATTAATTATATTTTTTTTATGCTACTGATTCGAATATAATTCTTCAGGATAGATTTAGCTGCTTGGAATGGATTAATTCCTTGTATTCAATTAAAGTTGTCGATACATGCTTGTATTAATTTATAGGCCTAGGTCAACTTATTTACACTTGTTATGATTCATTTCATTCGCTCCTAAAAGATACTTAGTAATTGTATATACCAACATAACACTTTTAACAAAGGGTTAACACAATATGCATCTTTCAAGTATCGTGATGCATAGTCATTATTCTATCGATCTTATGGAATAACAAAGAAGGGGCCAACCCTCATGATATCAGTAGACCCGTATCTCTCAAGGAAAGAAAGTTATTGTTGTTCTTTGCACGGAAGGAAATTAACTAACCGAAGAAATAATTTATTAATAGTTTGCGAAACTTAAAAAGTTTTCCTTGTTTTCTACTTAGATAACAGGTAGAAATACATTTTATATTATTTCCCGAGAAAAAATTATTGGAATATAATTAAAAACAATTTTCTTATCTCATATACATATACATAGTACGTTATATAAAAGTGAGATAATCTTTTATATAATCGAGTAGTGTCCCGACGCGCGACGACTCACCTCTAAATGATTTGTGACGTTAAAAATTGATGCGCCATAAGCTGGGAATGAACCAGTGACCTTCAGATTATGAAGCAAATGCTCTACCTCTGAGCCACACCCTTGAACTGAAGAGGCATAAAACTTACTATTTAAACAGTAAATATCTATCTATTTAAATATTTTGTCTACGACTTGCACTGTAAGTAGACTTTACATTGCTAATTAACTATTATAAATCATACTATCAGAACATACAGTATACATAATTGTTATATTTTATATCAAAGTATTGGTACCCTAAAATGGAATTCGTCCAATGGTTGTCAATAACATAGAGTATCGAGTTATTTACTAACCGGTTGTAAGCATTTGAAGGCCAAATCAAGGTCATGATTGGTATTATGAAGAATCTTGTAGCATGCAAATTATAATACTTGTTGGTGTCAAGTACTCTGTCATTTTAAACATCATGTTACAGTTCTAGAAATCTATATGCCTTTCTTTATAATAATACGTAAATAAGAACAGAATTATAATTCTTGTATTCTGTTTTTATTAGTGTTTTTATCATCCACTGCAAAAGTCTGCGGTGAACCTTTGTTTAGGCCTTAAAAGATTGATGCCTTGTCCTTTGTAAATTAATGTAATAAATGACAGTAAACAGAGTTATGGCAAGGTTTCCTTTATTGGTATGAGTCCATACTTGCGGGACATTATACATATGGTTTATCGGTGTAGTTTTTAGGCATCTAAAAGAATTAATAAGTTCTTGATTAGTTGGGTCTTTTAAGGAAATATAAACGCCTCACTTTTGCGATATTTCGATCCCCCCTTCATCATTCTCATTCTTGGGATCATTCTCAAGCTGATTGACTGGCTGATTACATTGTCATGATTATTGTTGTATATACAAGTTCTTACTGTTACGTATCATTGAATCTTATTGATACTCGTCAATTCATCTGAAATCAGGTACTGTTAATTGCTCAATTAGTTAAAATTCCAGAACATTCTGTTATATACAATTGTAATTATGATCTATATTACACCTCTTGACAACACATAAAACTTACAACTTCCAACTATTAGAATTAATAAGATTATTTTTGTTTCCACTCGGACTACTTTATTTAAATATTCATGTTTTTGGTGCATGAGAAAGGTGGCAAAAAGCTTTAAGAAAATAGTCGTGCAAACAGAGTTTTTATTTATTCTTAAAAAATATCGATTTAAATTATTAACTATGTTTTATATTTTACCATTTTTGTGCAATTTACAACATAATACCACAACAATTTAGTGGATGAAATGATTCTTGGAATTAAAGAAGTTTTAAGTTCAGAATTTTTAAGTTCCTTTAGTCCCCGTAGATCATATAAGGCAATTTTTTAAGGAGCTACGTTGTGGATTACTTCAACACTTGACAAAAAATTACATTTTAGTGCGTTTTAAAAATATTAAATAAAAAAATAAAAGAATAATAATATCATACTAGGAGCTGACTTTAAATTACATAAATAATATTAATACATAAATAATTAACAATGTATACATTATTTTTGTGATGAAAGCTTAGAAATTGTTCAAACAGCAGACGGTTAGTATAGAAAAATTTAGAAAACTTTTTGCAATCAAAAATAAACAAAGCTTTCTATTTTTACTACGCCTTATTAACTATATTAAAAGAAAATTAATCTTGGCTACACGGCGTAATTATCTTAAGTATAATTTTCGTAATACCCATAATGATGGTAAATAAGCAGTGGATAACCACAAAGTAATTTCTTGATCGAGATTGAGATTTATTTCTTGTTTTTCACAATGAAGAAATTGAAGAGTATCTTGTTGCAGTTCTATTAACCTTATTTAGTAGTTCTATAGTTTTTTATAATTATATAACTTTATAGTTGGGTTTTATTCGAACCAATTTATTTTTGGACACTATAATTACTGATCTTGTATTTACCCAATTTTTTATAAATTACTTTTTTTATTGCAAAATTATTGATATCTAAAAAGTAATGGAACAAGTTTCTTATGGTATTCATGTGTAAATTAGCGAGGGCAAAAGTTGTTTACCTGGGAGATCTCTTATTTCTGATATAGAAGAATATATTTAACACCTGATATCTTACTTAATATTTTGCAGGCCTGCTTCAAAAAATAGAACGCAATAAAAGACCATTTAGTTCTCTATAGTTATGCGCCACATTGGTAGGTGGGTGCACCGCATTCGCGAGGAGAAAAAAAAAATCCTGATACTGTGCATGACTCTTTTCGAAGCTCCCATTAAGTTATTAATTTTTTTCTCTCACTCATACAATCAAAGAAATGTTTCACTCTTCTTCAAGCAGGGAGAGGTGGGGGCACTGGTAAGACGGAAAATTTCCCAAAGCGCCGCCAAACCGATCATAAAAGAGATTCATTGGTCCGACAAATCGAACAAAACTGCCGCTCCTACTACCTATATGAGTGAGGCGGGGGTGCCTATAGGAATATGAAATAATTATAATGACAAAGAATAATAACGCGATAATCAAGCGGCAGAAGGTGGGTATCCGTCAGCAGACTCCTAAAAAGTACAATTATCTGGATCATTTTAGATAATTTTCATGCTTTTTTACTGAGAAAGAATGCAATTATTCTATGCATATATAGCAATTTTGTAGTTCTTTCTATCATTGAAATCGACATGCAAATTTTGGTGCCTACTTTATTTTACTACATATTTGCCACTATTCAATTGTAGCTGTTCTGTTGTAGTTGTGCTTGTTGTTGTTTCATTGTAGCTTTAGTTATCGCATTATAAAAAAAAAAAAAAAAATGAAACTAATTATGATTAAATATATTCTAAAGCAGATAGCCAAAACGAGCTAGAAGAGGAAACATTAAGGGATGGAAATTTGAGATGGCATTAGCGCATTTGACAATGAAATTTCCTCACTTTTAAAAAAATGAAATAAGGATAAAATAAAAATGTTTGCTTTAATACAATATCTCGTATGTTCAGTTCATATCAGTGACAATATTTACCGACTCGCTTTCCACTGTTTACTTTATGAATTCAAATATTAAAACTATTGTTTAATTGCATCCATTTATCAAACGTGAAATATTATTGATTGTGCTTTTATTTATTTACCTTATTTTCAGTAATGTTATTAACTTTAGATAATATCAGATAGTTTAGTATAATATTTCATAAATACAATTTAATTAATATATATATTTTTTAAGTTTGTAAAATTTATGGATTTACAAATAATAATATAGGTAGTGGTTTTAGGAATTTTTCGTATCAAATAAACGTAGAAATAAATACCAACTCATAAAGAATATCGTGGTCTTATTGGTGAAATCATTACTTAAAAATAAAAACATTTTTTTTAAGAAATAGGAAATAGTACCTAATTATCATTTGATACCATTTTTTGTTATGATGGCTTGTGGAGATTTTCCATATGGAAATATACATAAGAAGCTTTGTCTGTAAAAAAAATTACGTAATGAACTCTTCCACCAAGTACACGATAAGCATTTTATTAATTAATTTGTCATCATGGAACCTAAAATAATGGAGGTTTTTAGTTAGAAAAGCATTATTAATAAAGGAAAAGGAAGCAAACAATACCAAGAAGAGAAAGTGGTCAAGAAGAATATCTTTCTAAGGTGTCATTATTAAGAATTAAACTTCTCGTCAGTTTTAGTTGTTATATCAAGGCATCTAAAAGAATTAATAAGTTCTTGATTAGTTGGGTCTTTTAAGGAAATATAAACGCCTCACTTTTGCGATATTTCGAGTCTTGACATATTTTCTGAAGGTATTATTAAGTGAATAACACTCAAAAAAACTAAAAATATATTATTAAAGTGAATAAAAAAGAGCAAAATTGACGAGTTTAGTGTAAATAAAAACAAAATTAACTGTATCTAATTATATTCTGGGCCGGTTTCAACCTTTATAATTAGCGCCTTCATTGATGATCTGGCCGATATAACCAGTCTACATTAGCATTGAAACATGTGATGACAATAAAAGATATGAAATAAACTTGATTCTATAGATAAACATCAAGTACATTATTAACTCATATTGCTTTTGTTAAATAAGTACATTAAACATTGGGTTTCAGCAGATATTTGTACTGCACTTTACACAATGTGTTTTTAGTTTAACAGTAGACTTTGCCAAATTCCAAATCGATAACGGAGTCATATCCTACTTCTTTAAAAATTGATTAAACCATTGATTTCAGGCACATATTAAAAAATATAGTAAAGCAATCAAGGTGTCATGCAATCTTCATTTTTGCTAGGTGTGCGTTATCACTATTACTGAGTACCTACTGCAATAAGTATTTTAATTCACCATATATACCAATTGTAACTATGGCTAGTCCAACAGTATTACCAACTGGTAAATTAAATTAACTTTGGAGGTTACATTATATAGTTAAGGGTATTATTTTTTTAAAGATATTTATATTTTCCTAATTTACTATTTATAGATAAATATTCTGTTGTCATTGTCAATGATAAGTTATAGATAATATAATATGGTGTATTATTTTACAGAGGCTTGTAATGAAAATACGCTACATTCCGAATGGAATTTTTATCTTATTCAATATGTTTCCCTGATTAATTATATTTTTTTTATGCTACTGATTCGAATATAATTCTTCAGGATAGATTTAGCTGCTTGGAATGGATTAATTCCTTGTATTCAATTAAAGTTGTCGATACATGCTTGTATTAATTTATAGGCCTAGGTCAACTTATTTACACTTGTTATGATTCATTTCATTCGCTCCTAAAAGATACTTAGTAATTGTATATACCAACANCCTGCGGCCTCCCTCGCAAAGACAGTCGATGTACATTTAGGAGACAGACAGACGAAATGCCAAACGGTCGAGTTAAAACAAAGACCTCGCTACGCTCGGTCAACTATCGGATAGAGTGAGCCCACTGGGCACCTACTTTTAACAGACCAAGACATTGTAGAATGAAGTGTCAACAAAAAAAAGATTTATCTAACAAAACTTTCTCATTGATACTTAGTATATCATATTGATAAAGGTGTGAATAAATGAATGGTTGTGTCCATGTGGAAGAAAAACCAATGGGCGGAGAAGGTTGAAACTTATACGGAACCAACAACCAACAATGGGCTAATTATGACCTACCATCCAAATTTCAATAAAATCAAATGAGTAGTTTTTAAGATTTGTTGGTTTGAAAAAATTGAGCGACAGACCGACAGACAGACTCGAAACCAAAACAAACTATTGAAACTATTGGATTTGAAAGAAAGGAATAGTTCATGAGAGACATATTTTAAAACTTAAGGCATGGTCCTCCTCCATAGACGGTCACAATGTTTGCGCAAACATGTTTGATTGTGTATGGGGCTGTTTGATGTTTGCGCAAACATGATGTTTGACGTGTATGGCCTAAATTTGCCCGATATTAGGTTTGCGCAAAATGTTTGATCGTATATGAGGGCCTTAAAAAGTTTAGTAATTGTGTCACAAATGAGTTAGAATTATCACTTTTAAATTAATATTAACCCTATAAATTGAAGAGGTGTAGGTGTAGTTAAATAACCAAACAACGTCTTCACACAAAATAATTTTATTTGTATATCAGTTGACCGGTTTCGGCTGTTCTAAAGCAGCCTTCTTCAGATAATCTGTGTAGGTTATAAGGAGACTCATAAGTGCAAGTCTAACACTTAATTTTCCCATGATTCTTAATAATTCCCGTATAATTTTTTGGGAAAAAATCTATTTTTTGAGATATTGATCAAATTGGCTAAAAAACAAAAAAAAACCCAAACAATCACTTGTTGAAGACTTCATATTTTAGTAATTTGAAAGAAATTCCTTTTACTATTCTGGAATTCTGAACTTATAGTACGTGAATTAAGTGGTATAATGAACCTGATAATGTTTTTACATAAACATTAGCTATGTTGTAATGAATTTATCCTTCTTTTTTTATTCTGGAGGAGTACAGAAACTTTGTATTCCTACTTTCAAAACCGTATAAAATAATAAAATCTTATTACTGTTCAATATTTTCTAAAAAGTTCCATTCAAACTCGATTCATAGATTCATAAGCACTCAAATGTCTGTTGACACTTACTAAGAACAGGTTAAGTTCCTATTTCCAACATCTCACATCGAACTATTTTATAGTAACCTTTACAACTGCATCTTACATCATCCGTATCTTGTATGCAATTACCTTTTAAATGAGAAAAGGATAAAAAACAATGTTTCATAATAATTATTACAGAGACATAACTGGCAAGCACTGGCTCAGTATATGGATTCGGAATATTTCTTATGTAATAAATCCTTAACATTTAGTATAACATGTTATAAAATAAGATTGTAAAGTACTGACTGGACATCCTAAACATTATTCCATGTTTTTAAATTATTAACAAGCAAGCAATAAACATTTTCCCTTTCACTCATTTGATCAGTTATTTCTATGACTTATTATTTTTATTGTTACTTTTCTATATTCAATATTTGCATTTAATAAATTATAGATGCTATTTTCATTTTTTTTTTTTTTTTTTTTTCGAAGAAAAAAAGTTATAGGAAATTATAAATTGTTCCTTGTAGTATTCAATTCTGCAGCAGTTGGGTCCATTAAGGAAATAAAAACTCCCTTTTGCAATATTTCGACCCCTCCTTGGGTCATCAAGCTGGAATCAAAATTTATTTAGATGTTAGATTTTACAAACTGTAAATATTTTTAATTAATTAGTTGATGGACATCATAAACATTCAGTTAATAACTATCCTCATTTAAGTATCATTTATTTATTTATTTATAAATAAATAAATAAATAAATTTTGATTCCAGCTTGATGACCCAAGGAGGGGTCGAAATATTGCAAAAGTGAGTTTTTATTTCCTTAATGCCCCCAACTACTACAGAAAAGTTATAGGGTTGGGTAGAAAGATTCACAGCAGGTTACTCTAAAATAGTTCGCTGTTGGAAATACGAATTTAAACTACTCTTGATAAATACCAGTTGTATAATAAAATAACTTATTACAAATACTTATTAGGTTCTTAGAATTTATGAACCAATTTTTTAAAAACAAAAAATATTTAGAAATAGAAATTGTTGAACAGTAATCAGGATTTACTGTTTTGCAAGTAGGAGTACAATGTTTCTGTATTCCTCGAGAATAAAATCAGGAAAACGTTTGAACTGTCCATTTTACTAACAGTTAAACCATTATTTACAAATTCTTAATGTGCGTTTTAAATGTATTCCACTCTATTTGTCTTCTAAAAGACCCAACTCTCAACTTTCAAGACGCTAAGTTTTTTTTCTCTCAAAAGTAAGTATTTTTCCTTTTCCAGATAGACACTCGTCTGGCTTCTCCTGGAATATACATGGGTTGTATAAGGGAAAAAGCTATATCCTACACTGTGTGGGGATGAACTGTCAGGAATCCACAGCAAGGGGCTGAAAAGATAAATGAGGCGAAAAGTAAGGGAGGGTAGAACTCGTGGAATCTATAGGGTGAAAACACCGTCGACTCTAGAGATCCAATCTAGCCGTCTTATCAGAGTAATTTCTAGAGTAATCATACGCTCTCTTTCCTATCAAATACTACCCACTCTTAATACTTTGATAATAACAGATTCTACAACAAATATAATGTATTACGCTTTATTATTCTACCTAATAAGGTAGGTAATTCGCACACCACGTCTATAATATTATTAGTGCATATTACATGAGCTCTAGCAATTATACTATATTTAAGTAAATTTTATTCTTACCGTAATTGAAAACTTATTCAAGCCTGTATAGTACAGTCTGCACATGATGAGACCTCTATTACAACTCTGGATTTATTCCTTAAATCTAAAATATCCAATCATTTGTGAAATGGAAATTTAATCTGTTTGTACAATCAATCTGAAAACGAAACAACATATCTCTGATTGCATCTTGAAAGCTTTTACTCTGATTATAGGTACATACTTACGGGTAGATTCTTCGATTTTAATCTGTCCAATCGTCGTAACTTTATACTAATTTTTTTCCACAATTCTACTCCCACTTTTTGGCGCGATGATTCGATTTTGAGATAGTTTCATTTTGAGCTCCCCTGACTTTGAAAAAAAGGTACGCGTATATGTGGATGCGTGGAGCCTAAACTACAGGTCCTATTTTGACGAAATGTCCTACAGGTCCCTATTTTGGCATACATGTTCAGAAAAATCATACCCCGAGGCGAAAACAAGAAACTCCAAAAAAGAGAAAAAAGAGGGGAGAAGAATTTTAATAAAAAAAATAAAATGTAGTCTATTTAAATACGAATCTAACGATATAAGCCGTTCTCCCAAGAAAATAAATTCCGAGATATTGATGCAAATTAATCTGATTTTGTTAATAATCAAAAACAAAAAGTTTCTGGGATCTAGGACCGAGATTATATAAGAAAGTTAGTCTGAGTATTCTGGGATCGAATTTTTCTTCTGGTATGGTTATTACTGGAGGGGATAAAATCCCTTTTTTACACCTATCGATGCTGTTTCATTATAGCACACCTGTCACTCTGTGGAAATAGATTTTGATATTTTCGTTCCCTTTTGAAAGTATGTTGAAGTATCTTCCGTTATCACCTACCTCCTAGATGTATAACATAAATGAAAAATAAAAAATAAAATAGAATAAAATAAATAAATAAATAATTGCCAAATAATCTTAACTCAAACACAGATGTGATTTATCCTTCTTTCTTAGTATAAGAATTTTTCTTTCTTAGTATAGAATCTGGAGTACAAAAGTCAAAATAGTATTTACCCTTCAAGATGCACATCGTTGGAAAGCTCTCTAAGAGAACACTAATTGATGTTATGTACACTTTTATCATATGTTTATATAAATGGGGGGTAAAATGTGAAAAACACGTTTTTATGCTATTTTGACCCTAAATCGTCAAAATTTGACGCCTAAATGAACTCCAAAAATTCTGGCCTACGAACTCATCCTTTCTTTTGATATTATTAACATATTAAAATTTGTTTGAAATTTTTAGGTGCATCCTAAGAGGAGATATCGTCTGGAGTGACACATATATACATACATACATAATATGTAAAAACGGAAATCGGAATGGTCTAAAACGGATTTCCATGGAAAAATTTTTTAAAAATTCGCATTACAAAAATTTTGAAGGCATTGCTATTCCAATAGATTAATTTTCTTCGAAAATTCCCTGAAACGAAATTTTTATTGCTTTTAAAAACATTTAACAATGGTTAGGACGGCCAGTACTATACGATCTTATATTATGTTTCTTATTTAACAGATTTTAGAATATTCTCTAACTTTTTGTTGAGACAGACTATTTGCCAGGTAGATGTCACAATAATAATTAAGAAACATCCTTATCCTTGCTAGATCTATTTCTCATTCAGGTAATTGCATACAAGATAATGAATACGATATAAGCTGAGTTGTATAACAATTATTATAACATTGCTACTGTAGAGATAAATACGTTTAAAATAGAAGGGGTTCTAAATCAGGTATAATTAGCTCAGAAATCCAAGAATGATGCAAGGATTTTCTCATACTAGGCCACGATGTAGTTACTGCTTCAAATTTAAAATCTTAAGGATTAAATCTTGAGGACTACAGTCTATAAGATTAGAGTTGGCACAATCGAAGGCGGGAAACAACAAACTAAAACCAAAAACTACCTCCACAGTTTTGGGGTTATATTATAAAAAGGGAAAATCAGTGTTGCCATGTTATATTTTTTTTGTGGAACAGGGCTAGAGTAGAGCATTTTTTTCTGAAGTTGCATTCAACATGGGGGACCAATAGAATCGTTTCCCTCAAAATTTTCCCGCCTTCTTATTGTGCCAACTCTAATCTTATAGACTGTAGGTACTCTTTATCGTGATGACATGTTTGAATTTAAAATCTGTCATCATAACATAAAATTACAAAAAGTTAAAAAAATATCCATATGTAAGACTATGTTGGCAGACACTAATAATTGGCAGAATATTTTGTTAATGTAATTCAATAGAGGTGTAATAAATAAAAGTTATTGCGCATTTGGAAGAAAAACCAAAAGGCCCAGACTGTTGAAACTTATATACGAGACCAACAATGGACGAATCGTACAATCGCAATGCTTCCGTATTCCGTAACCTTTGGTAATAATGCTTCGGACACATTAAAAAAAGGGGGGGGGGGAATTAAATAAATTATAGAACAATTAAGTGGCAAACTATCTTAAACATTACATTTCCGATTTTTAAGAAATTTGGATGGTTTGTCAAAAGTAGCACTCGGAAGGTTCCATAACTTTGTACATTGGATTAGATTAATGAAAACGGTTTTGAACGATCCGCTACTTCAAAACGCTATGTGGACGGAGAAAGACGGATTGTATCAGTTTAAATCCACTCAACCTGATACGTGATCTGAACGGGGCAACGAAGATCGAAATCAAAACATTCGTATGAACAGGTCTTGATAGAAAATATCAAATTCGTGAGCTTCCGTTTTCTTTAACTGAAAAAAAAAACGTTTTTAAACAAAACTTAATACAAAAGAAAGTTTTACTCGTGACGTCAACGTTATGAGATAACGAAAACAAATTTTTCAATCTCTTGTATTTTTTAAATACCAATCGTATCCGAAACACTTTTAAAATGACGTGAAAGTAGTAAATGTATAATAATATCTTAAGATAATATGTATATCAGAAATTATTATTTCAAGAACTAAACATTGTTAACTAACTAAATAACAAACGGCAACAACTTATCAATATAGTTGTAATAGAGAAGAGAAGGATTTGCTTTTACTTTTTCATAACAATGTAGATTAATTGGCTTCAAATTATGAGAATAATTTTTTATTTACAATAGATTTAGAGACCACTTAACAAACTTTATTTGTACTGTGCAGTTGCAACGATCAGTTTAACATTGGTGAAAGCGCGACAAAATGATACATTCATTGCTACTTTTTATATTTAGGGTCAGCACTCTTAAATTTAGAATTAATTGTAAATAATAGATTCCTTTTTAAAAATTACAAAAGCGAAATTTTAAGCTATCAAATGCTTTTTAACTAAATATAAATATTAAATGTAATAGTGATTCGATTTAATAAAGACACAATTAAGTAGATGTATTCATAATGCTGTTTGCCTCAGCATAAGCTGATTTGGTTTAACCTTTTAGGTCACACATTGCTGTTTTTATGTCACACATTGCTGTATAAACCAATAAAGGCATTCATTCATTCATTCATTCATTCATTCATAATGCTGTATTTAATAAATAATCCTGTAAATCTGAGAGATTGGTATATCTCACCATTCTCGTTAGATCCTTATATATAAATTAAGTTTATAGGAATAGTCATAATAACGTTAACCCTTTTACAATTACAAATAGAAGTGCTTCTTTATGGCCTAGTAAACCCTCGACCCCTGTGCTGTGCAGGGTTCCTAATGCTTTTTTGGCTTTAAGTTATTTTCCTTACTTCTATGTCTAACTAGATTTCCTTGATAATATTTCTGCTTACATCAGTCAAGAGAAGCATGCATACAAAATTATGTAAATGATCATTTTCTGAGCACCACTAATCAGAACCGGCAAGGGCCTATAGGATCGTCGAGTAATTTACTTAATGAAAAAAGCATGCCATCTGCCTCAATAGATGTAAGCAATTAGTGGATACGTTAACACATATTAGGTTTAATATTACAAGTATAATTACATTATTGTGAAAGCTCAATCAACTTTTATCTTATAACTACATTAGCTTTTAATTTTTGTCCTCTAACTTAATATTAGTTAGTATCATAAAATGTACTTATTTATTTTATGTCCGTTATATATAAAGTGTTTTATTCCCATTCATTTTTTTAAAAAAAAATGTTTGTCATCATACGTATGACTTTCGTGAAACAAAATGTACTACATATATGTACTATATAAACAATTGAAAATACAGAACTGCTGGCTTTGCGAAGTTAAAAGGGCAATGTACTAGATTCATAATTCTACCTAGTAGTTAGTGGTTGACGTGTATTTTCTGCTTAGTGGAGCCTGTGAACATAGTATTCAGAACACTGCTTTCATAAACATGGCTCGACTGTCATGCTACTTTGCTTACCTTCAATATAAATTATTCAAAATGCAATTCCCACTTCCTTGGTTCTAAACCTGGTATTTTATTATATGTAAAGTGTAATGTAGCAGTATTAAGTATTATTTAAATTGCTTACTGGCCTGTATAATAATGAATTATTAGGCATCTTAAAGCATTTCATTTAAAATACTACTCAACTTTTGAAGTGGAACACATAAAAAAATCTCCATATCGCTTACTCGTCTACTCATACAGATCTTACCTTCCTTCCAATATTTCTACGTATTGTGTGCAATACATGAGGTAAATTATAACCAAAAATTAAAACAATTTCAAACAAAAATTTAAAAAATATATACCAAGTTTTTTTAATGAATGAAAAAAAACAAAATTTTACTAATTCTCATTTTTTTTATTGAGATAGACCAAAATAACGCCCAATTTCCCCTCCTATATAATTCAGTACCTATATAATTCAACAAGCATTTATTTAATACCGTATAGAGCACCGAATATAAGGCACCATCCAACTTAAAGCGAACCCTAATTTTGAGAATCTATTTGGTAAAAAAAAAAAATAAATCAATCAATCAATTTGAGACGTCCAACGATTTTAATAAAATAAGTTTGATTTTCATCATTGGCAAAAACACAGGTTAATTTAGTCATTTATAAAAATTAATTTACTTATAGAAATAGTAGAATTAGAATTACTTGACCATAGTTGTCTTTCTATTAGCAAATTAGCATTAGAACTGACAGACGTTTAAATCCAAACGAAATAGAAAGAGAAAGAAAATGTTAGATTCTTATACTTGAGTAATTGGAAAAAGTGGAATAAAGAATCACGAGCTTTCCACGAATATTAAAACTAGCTTTTGGTAACATTTTACTTTCTTTTCGGCGCTGGAGCTTGTTTTTCTCTGACTGTTTCCCGTAGTTAATAATAATTATAATTTGATTTAAATTAAAATTTAATCATTCTGTAGTATGAATACTACCAAAATTGTAAAAATGAATTTCTTTTCTAACTAAAACGATTTTATTTAACTTAACGCTCCAGAACCCTAGCTTTTTGCCAGCTTTCAAATGGCACTTATTATATTATATAATAATAAAAGCTTAATAATCCTCTTCGTATCCTATTGTGAAATTTAATAATGTTTTGCTTTTACGACCGATTATTGTCTACTTATTTCATTCCTTTTTTTTAAAAAAAAAAAAACTGCCAAAATGATTTTATCCATGAATAAATCAATTTAGCAGTATTTTATAAGTCCAGACGGTTAAAATTAACATAGGATCGACAATTCATCCAATTTGTTAATCAATTGGAGTAGTACTTTTAAAAATATAGATGTTAAAGTAGAATGAGTGTATGTAAGAGAAACCAATGGGTGCAGATTATTTTTTTTATTGTAATTTGCTTTTAATACGTTTAATTTATCACACTAGTAAAGGTGTTAATAAATAAAAGTTTGTGCGTATGTGAAAGAAAAATTAATGGCCCAAGAGGGTTTTAGTTAATATGGGACCAAAAATGGGCTAATTATGGCATCACAGATCGGATAGGAATGACTTTGTGAAGCCTCCATATAACTAGGTGGTGGAGTCCCATATTATTCTATGGTGGTGAAGTCCCACCATAGGCCATTTGAGGATAGCCATATTGAAAGAAAGTTTCTTGTAGTATTTATTTACTTGTTTGGGAGGGACGAATTTCGTTAAATATAATTTTTAATCCACTTTCCGAGTTTCTAGAAAGCTGAAACTTTTATAGATTATATTGCCGATGACAATAGGAGCATTAAAATTTTCAAAGTGCATTTGAATGTAGCTTGTGTAATGTATAGCATATTTTCATGTTAGCTTAAAATAAAAAATAAACATGTAAAAAAGAAAAATAATTTATTTCACATATACAAAACATAACAAAAATAATTAAATAAGCTCGTAATAAATTCATTAAATATGAAATAATTTATAGTGTAACAAGTAAATTTAATTATTTTTTAACATTTCTTTGCTAAAGCTTTTTTCATTTAGTATTTTAAAAAGAAAACAAAAATCTATTCATTTTTTTTTCCTCTACAACGAATTATACTAAGGGAGATAAAAGTCAAGGAGTAGTTATATTGTATCGAACAATAAGTATTTAAATATGTACTGATACGTTTTTTTTAACACAACAAAAATAATAACTAAACAAAGTGTTATTAAAAAATTAAAACAAAACACCGAATGGTTGTTTAAACCCTGCATGCTAGAATTAAATAAAAACATCTGTTAGTGCTATAACTGGACGGAACAAACAATATTTCATTATTATTTTTTTTACCCAAGTAATCAAACTAACAATTTATTAGGTTTCAGCTTAATCCATTGCGGTGCACGAACATAAAAAGGCAAGGCTGCAGTATATCATAAAAGATATAGAAGTAATTAAGCTAATGGCAAAGTTCTAATAATTTATTGATTAGTTTCTCTTTTTAGCTTAAACTTCTTATTCTCTGCCTTTCTTCTAATATTCTTAATTGTTTTGGAATAACAATCTACTTATTAAAAAAAAGATTTTTGACATATAACTATAGAAAATTTTACATTATGTTATTTAAAATATATGTAAGTTTCATTTCTACAAAAGACATATATTGGTTTAGAGTCTACCTAATAACAATTAGTGTAGTGATAAACTTCCTTTTTCATGTGAATATTCATCCACTATTAAAAATTGCCACATCTCGGTAGAAATTACTATTTTCTTAATCTATAAGTAGATGCTGTTCAAGCATTAATTTTTATATAAAAAAAAAAAAAAATAATAAATAACAAAACCTTTCTTCAAATACTTTTACCTCCTACTTTTTAAATCCGATGGAATGTCTCGGTGTTTGAAGTTCGAATTTACTATATGGTAAAAAAAAAACCTTTTTGATAGTTACTTTATAACTCCGATGGAAAGTCTTGGTGATTGAATTTACTTTATGGAAGAAGAGCCTTCCTTTAAATAGCTACTTTTTACCTCTCATGGAAAGTCTTGAGGATTAAATTTACTTTATGGAAGAAAAACCTTCCTTTAGATAGCTACTTCATAATTCCGATGGAAAGTCTTGATGATTAAATTTACTTTATGGTAAAAAACCTTCCTTTAGATAGCTACTTCATATTTCCGATGGAAAGTCATGATGATTAAATTTACTTTATGGAAGAAAACCCTTCCTTTAGATAGCTACTTCATAATTCCGATGGAAAGTCTTGGTGTTTGAATTTACTTTATGGTAGCATCTTTAGGTATATTGTGGATCGTGCAAAACTAACACCTATTCATTTTCAGTTTCCTGTATCCATATCGTTAAACTTAAATTTCATTTAGTGTTTCACGACGTAGAAATAAAATAATAAAGACTAATTTGTATGATGGGATATATTCGTTATGAGCATATTCAACTCATATATTATTTTGGACTGATTATTATTTTTATTTATTGAAAAAGCGTATGTTTGAAGAGCTCTTGTATAAAAAATTTTAACTTGAATTATAATTCATAACCTACTATTCTACACATCAATAAGTTATATTGAATAATCTTCATTTGAAAACGATGAATCATATCGTTTAAACATAAACACATGACCACTCATAGAGAGGTGTTTTGATAATTTCAACATTTTGACAATTTTATGTCATATGTGACATGAAATATGTCACATATAAATCTTTTTAGAATACATGTTGTAAATACACAAAAAGAAGTTTGTATTATTTGCTTTTTTAGTTACCAATCTACCCGCTTTATTACTATTATGTATAACTAAAATGATAAAATATTGCGATATTAAAATAAATAAAATGTAAAAATGTTTTAAAATGTTTAATTAATCTAATCATCTGAATAACAATCCATATAAAAAGTTAAGTAGATGATAATTCGATGATGATTCTATATAAGAAATTAAATTAGAGATATAAAAAAAAATACTTACAAAATGAAATTACATTTTTTATTTCCATTAAAATGACAAAATGTGTTGATTTAATGGGACAAAATAGCATATAATAAAAATGAAAGTAATAATTATTTTTTATCTTTATATTATTGCTGATAAATAAATAATATTTTGTCTGAATTATTTTTATTTTATTAATTAATTACAGTAAAACCTTCTAAAGTGGCCTTGCTAAAAAAGAGCTCAACGGAGAAACAGTAATTTATTGAAGGTACAATGCTAAATAGCGATCATAAGGATACCACATTTTTGTGGTTCCCTAACAGTATATTTTTAATATGGAATTACTGTAACACTTTAAATTATATTTACAAAAAATTAAGAAGCATTTTCTTTATAATTATAAATTAAGCTACTTAAAGAAATTATTGAAAATTTCATGGAAAATATTATCTTTTAAAAACTATAAGGCAGTGTATGACATGTTAATATGATTCTCTAATGTGCTTTCGTAATATTAATAATATATCTATATTTTTTTATTAACAGAAAATCTATGAAATCCAGGGCCAAAATTTCCAATTGATAACTAATATTAAATAAATAAAAAGTCGGCCCAAGATTTCCTAGTTCTGATTATAAGTAATATATAAACTATGAATTTTGTTCTCTCCTTTGTTTAAAAATATTAATATATAATAATTAATTATAATTATTTAAAACAAAAAAATAAATTTATAAATTATGTTATTTAATTAATTATAAAGTAATTGCATATTCCAAAATCGATTTTATAAAANAAATTATGTTATTTAATTAATTATAAAGTAATTGCATATTCCAAAATCGATTTTATAAAATCAATTATTTTTGATTTATCAAGTTTATAAAATACGACTATCTTGATGTTAGATACAAAATTATGAAAAGAGAGTATCTTAAAATAGTAAACATATGCTTTTATTGATTCTGAATATATTTCAAATATTTGAAGTATTGTAAATGTTTGCATTAATCCATTTATTTTCCAAACTTATCGATAATTCCAAAGTCTACCTGTATGAAATTTACCAAGGAAGGGAGAGATATCAATATCTCAAATCACCGATCTAGACAATATAATTCTGATTAATATTATTGATCTTAAGGGCTTCTTAGTAAAGAAATAAGTTTATTATAAAAATGTCTAATCGTCTATTGCGTCTTTAGTGCAACTATACTCATGCCATTGTACTTTGTAAATCTGACAGTTCAGATTAACCAACCTATGTGAGGTAAAAAATAAAACCACTAGGTGGTTATCTTAAGGTTATCCAGAGATATTTTTGTTTGCCTAAAGCTGGCCCGACTTATTTCCCGCCAAATCTCGATCTCTTATTGGCTCCCCTCCCGTTTTTTTGTTGTTTTTTTTCGAATTTCCCGCGCTGTCAGTTTTACAAAGTATAATGGCATGAGTATACACTTATTACACTTTCGTATATATAAGGTCACCTTTTCAGACATATTTTTACTACTTTTGTGAATAAATCAGGGTTGATATGAATATAAACTATATCAATATATTCAAATATAATAATCAATGTAAATATTCTTGATGAATCTAGAATATTCTTTTTAATTAAGATAACATATTTGTAATATATCTAAAATAAGTTTTTTAAAAATTTAGGAAATTTAACACTTCTTTAATATTTAAACAATTATTTAAATCTTGTTCCGATGTTGTTATTACTGCACTTTAATTTATAGCAAAATAAAACTTATATTTAAAAGATAACTAAATATTAAAAATATCGATTTTGGATATAACAATATTTTAATTTAACTTAATTTTTAAATTTCAATATATTTCATATTACAACTTTTTTTTAAAACAAAAATCTAATAAATCCTTTATCCAAAAAAATAAAAAGATTTATATGTTGAAACATAGAAAGTTTTAAGTGGGAGTGAGACCACATTAAGGTAGTATAAAAATATAATCAATAATTTATTCATACATCGCCGTAAAATAAGTAAATAAAACAATATTAACACTATTTTAAAACCTAAAATTATTTATTTAATAAATCGGGCTACTTAATAATAATAAAGATCGAACAATGACTGAACATTTAAATCACTTATAAATAAAATTTAATATAAAAATTAATCCTATCTCGGAAAAAACAGTGTATTATATATATATATGTATATATATATATTTATAAAGTACGGTTTCGTAGAATATTTTATTCCATAAAATGTATAACTTCTTTTTTTTTTTTTATCTTGTCTTGTCCTGTTTTTGTTTTCATCTATGATCTTTTAGTTAAAAATCTTTGGTAATTAATAATAAATTAATGTTAATTTTTCTCAACAAAATATTTATAATTTTTTAAAAATATGTATCTATATTTTGTTTTGTTGTTTAAATGTTTTCTAAAATTTCGCTGCATAAAACTAAATATAAATAAATGCTTATCAATTATTCGATTAAGTAGTTCGATGATACTGTCATAATATATTAATGATTTCGTTATTTGACTTTCATAAACTTAGATTTAGTTTGAAAAACAGTAAGGGATTTATTGATTATTTTTTTTCAATTTCTTATCATTAGAATGTGAACGTATTTATTACATTGCTTACATAAATTAATTCACATTTCTTTATAATTTAAGAAAGAAATATTGTCAATTATAATACTCTCGGTCACTCAAATTAACAGAATGAGTCATAATATAACGCTTGTACTATGTCTTTACTAGTATGGGAGGAATATCCACCTGGAAATCGAATAATATAAGTTGTTAACTTTAGTTTATGTGAAATATATATACGCTTTAGCCTTTAAGGCTTTCAACCTAACCTTATTATCAATTTAAAGTTATTACGTTATTATTTAAAGCTGTATACTGTATATATATATATATACACTGTAAACTTTAAACTTTTTATCCAATAAACTTTTCTATAAGGTCTCAAATAGAACTTCCTTCTCGGTGGTTTTAGATTATATTCATTTCAATTAATTTACGCATAGTATTTCAAAATTGAAGAATTTGATTGATCCAATGCCTAAAGTGGGATATTCTAGTGTAGACACCTGGTTGATTAGGTTCAGCGCATCCTATTCCCCATGATATGACTCCAGCCAATATCCACCGTTTATCTTCTCCTCGCTCGAGTACCATAGGTCCTCCGGAATCACCCTTTAGATATAACAAAAACAATATTAATATAAAATAAAAGATTAAAATAAAAATATTAATCAAAAGTAAATCTTGGGAAAATTAAAATAGATTAGATAAGCTGATTGATAAGAAGGGCATTTAAAATTTCAAAAAGTAACAAACAACATTTTCCCAAAACATAAAAAACGCACTGGAGAACTACAGTCTATAAGATTAGAGTTGGCACAATCAACAGGTGGGAAAATTTTGAGGGAAAAGATGTTATTGGTCCCCCATGTTGAATGCAACTTCAGAAAAAAATGCTCTACTCTACCCCTGTTCCACAAAAGAAATATAACATGGCAAAACCGATTTTCCCTTTTTATAACCCCAAAACTACCTCCACGTTTTTTGTTTTCCGCCTTCGATTGTGCCAACTCTAATCTTATAGACTGTAATAGTTTATAAATATTATTTATCTATAAAATATGTATGTACAGATATATTCAGCTA